>CAXHTJ010001095.1:0-36708 GCA_964019445.1 Populus tremula
GGTTTGGGTTATTTTTTTCTAACATATTTTGATCTTTAATTTGGGTTTATTATAAAATAACTCTTTGGCTCATAGATAATTATTTTTTGCTAGCCTATTGTTTTGTCCAATCCAGCCCATGAATGTAATTAGTTTTCTTCAAGAAGAGTTTCTTTAAATAATTGAGTCTAAATAAAATATTGTTGTTGGATTCTTAAAAAATATATTATAAACATCTTAATTGTATTAAGTGAGGAGCAATGAAATATCAAGGATAAATATTTTATTATGACAACGACGACAACAGTAGCCAGCAACAGCAACAACAACTTTATTATTTTACGCATAAACATTATTTTGGACGAAAACCATAATATCATGAATTTTCACAAAACCATAATATCATGAATTTTCACACTTAAGCATAACAAAAGCAAAACATTACTAAGATCTTATCAAGGATAAAGCTCGATGAGAGCTCTTGTGGCCAGCACAGGGTGTATCTTATAATTGAGGAAACCAGCATCAAAGAAGAGCTTAGCCCACTCCTTTTCATTTCTCTCCATGCCATCAGCGTCAACCATCATGTGTAGATCAAAAAGCAGCTGCGTTTCAATTGACCCCTCGTCTCCATTCAGGTTCTCTATCACCATATCTATAATTATCACCTTCCCCGCTTTCTGCTGTCCCTTACTCATAATTGCTTGTCTGCATCGTTTAAGTATTTTCACGCAGTCTTCATCACTCCAGTCATGCAGTATCCACTGCTTTTCATTTTCCATAAGATATGTAGCATGAATAAATGAAGACGGGAAAAATAATCCTCAAGGAAATAGAAAACTTAATATATAGTGTTGGTAGAAGAATACTGTTGACATTAATTTACCTTGAGTAAAATTGCTTCTGCTGGAGGAACTCCCTGAAACATATCCCCTCCTACATACTTCAAATTTTTGCATCCTTGCAAGTCAGAAACCACATGGGGGAGATCAAACACAGTGCAGTCCATGTGGGGAAATGCTTCAGCGATGCCCTTGGCCATAGTTCCTAAGCCTCCCCCGACATCCACCAAAGAACTCACCCCCTCAAAGATGCCTTTACATTTGAATAAAACCAACTTACTAGCCAGTATGCTATCTCTAGCCATGGCTTCATTAAAGAGATTGTTGAGTCTTGGATCTTGGCCAATGTACTCCCAAGGTGTCTTTTCATGGGCAACAGTAAATGCAATGCGATCATCATTTTGGAACCAAGTGCTCATGAATTCCCATGGTTTTGTCAGAACTGGGTCGAGCTCAAAAAGTAAAAGAGGTCTCATACTCCAGGGATTGTCCTTGAGTAGGAGACGAGCAGATTGGGTAAGGGAATAGGCTTCTTGGTTAAGATTTTGCTGGGAAAAGAAACCGGAGTGCACGAGAATACGCATAAGGCGGTGGACATATTGAGCTTTTGATGGGTGGATCGGCAGGGCAGAAACAAGCTCCGAGAGGGTCATGGGTTTGCCATGTTTTTGGATCACGTCTGGTATGCCTAGTTGAACGGCACATTTCAGAGTCATGGAGTTTATGAAGTTGAATATATGATTCCACACATGAGTTTGAGCTTGAAGTAGCTCACTAGCACTTTCCTCGTTAATCAACTCCATTGATTTCAAGGAGTACATATGCTAGTGAATGTTGTGATACCTCAAAATACTATTTTCTCGTCATATTTATAGGAGTGAAACTTACTGTAACCTCGGAGAAGGCTTAATTTCTCAACTTTATTCATTATTTAAAATAAAATAAAAAATTTAATTGTCTTTTTATTTATTGTCTCTTTGTAAATTGTAAGTTTGTTTCTAAAATAATACATATTAAAAGATTTCAAACTTGTCCTATGGAGAGGACAAAAATCACTTCTTGTTATATCCGAGGTATGCACCAAATGGTTTTAAAATAAAATTGGTTTGATTAAAAAATAATTTGTTTTTCTGTGGCCATAACCTTTCCGACAGACAGCATCCGAATAGATTTGTCGAAATTCTCCGTACGTGGATACACTGTACTTCCGAACACGACACTCCCGACACTGTCACCAATCACATCTTTATTTGTTTTTATGTATGATTTGCAAGTTGTTGACCATTGATAATCTTGGTTGTGAAGAAAACTATAACACTCTTGTTCAGAAAGACATCGACCAGTCAGAAATTAAAAACAAAACAATAATTTAGTTGAGTCGGTTTCCAAGAAAAATCTAATTATAAAGGAAATATTAGGTAGGTACAATAAAATATTTCTTTTCTTGGCTTTTGGATGGGAGTGAATGAGTGTTTGGGACGAGTAGTTTTTATTTTCTAGTGTGTTTTAAAAGTGTATTTTATTTTGAAAAACTATTAAATTGATTTTTTTTGTGTTTTTTAATGATTTTGATGTGTTTCTATTGGAAATTAAAAAATAAAATTAATAAAAATATTTTAATATATTTTAAAATGAAAAACATTTTTAAAACATATATTATATCGCAATACAAATACATGAATTCAACCTCATAATTATTTTCACCTCTTTATTAAAAAAAAAAAACAAATGAAGATTACTACTTAATAAACTGATTAAATATCTAAATTAACCAGCCATAATTGTATGCAAGGATAAGAATTTGAACCATAAAATCATCTGAAACATGAAATGCACTATAAATTAAATTAAATTATATTAATCAGATAAAGGATATAGATTAATTTATACATCAATTCACAAATGTGTAGTCCAAGTGAAGAAAAGAATTAGTAGATGATCGATGTAGAAATACAAGATTACTACTTAATAAACTGGTTTGCAGTGCCTTCTCTAGGCCTTTCCGGGGGTATTCTCTGCATATGGAATCCGTCATCTTTTTGTGTTTCTAATTGTTCAGTGACTATGAATGGTCGTATTCTAAATATTGAAGGGGTGTTGTCTCGGTACAATTTAGAATGTATGGTCTCTTTGGTTTACGCCCCAAATGATGGTTTATTAAAGAAGGAGGTCTGGGATTATCTTGTGTCTTTTAAAAACAGCATTAGCAAACCATGGTGTCTTGCAGGGGACTTCAATGAAACTCTCTCCCCATCAGATAGGAAAGGTAGCTCTAAAATCTCATCCTTCATGCTAAGTTTCAAGATGTGTGTTGACAGTTGTGGTCTGGTTGAACTCCCCTTAAATGGGAAGAAGTTTACGTGGTCTAGAGGAAATGCTGCAAGTCGTATCGATAGAATGTTTGTGACGGGCGATTGGCTGCAACATCTTCCATCATCTACTCTGTATGGACTCCCGAAGAATTTTTCAGATCACAGACCATTACATATGCTGGTAGACTCTACAAACTGGGGACCAAAGCCTGTTCGGATGATGAATTGTTGGTGGCTAAACTCTGAATTTGTGAAGATGGTTCAGCTCTACTGGAATACAGCCTCAAATTCAAGCTCTGGCAAACGAAGTATGGTTGTAGCCTTAAAGTTATTAAAAGATAGATGTAAGAAATGGAGCAGAGATGTTGTGGGCAACACTTCCAGCCAGATCTCAACTCTAGAAATTGAAGCAGACGTCCTAGATTCTCAAAGAGAGAGTAGAGACTTGTCAGCTGATGAATTATTCCGAAGCAACATAATCTCTGCCAGTCTTAGAACGTTATACAGAATGCAAGAGTCTGCATGGCATCAAAAGTCAAGAGTGTAGTGGTGCAAACTTGGAGATAGGAACACCCGCTTCTTCCATTTATCTGCTACAACACGCCAGAAAAAGAATCAGATCTTTTCTCTGGATGTTGAAGGAGCGACTTTGACGAAACTCGGTGATGTGAAGATGGTTGTATTCAATTTCTTCAGCAAGTTGTACTCTTTTACAGATAGACCTAGAGCCTCCTACAATAATCTGAATTTCCTAAAGCTTCAGCCCTCGTCCTCGACTGCTTTAGAACTGCCATTCTCTACCGATGAGGTCAAAACTGCTGTGTGGGATTGTGAAGGAAACAAAGCACCAGGTCCCGATGTATCAACTTCTTCTTCATCAAGAAATCTTGGAACATCATTGGCGGGGACATTGTTCAAATGGTGGATGAATTTTACCGGACTAATATTCTTCCTCCAGGCATCAACAGCTCTTTTGTCACCCTTATCCCAAAGGTAAAAGGAGCCAATAAGCTGCAGGATTTTAGGCCTATCAGCTTGGTAGGCAGCCTCTACAAAATTATCTCAAAACTGCTAGCATCCAGAGTGAAACGAGTTCTGCCTGAAGTCATCAGTGACCACCAAAATGCTTTCATCAAAGGAAGGCAAATTCTGGATAGTGTGTTGATCGCCAACGAGGCAATTAACTTCATGAAGAAGAAAAAGGGCAAAGGATATCTCTTTAAACTAGACTTCCACAAAGCATTTGATTCAGTGTTATGGGACTATGTGAATGAAGTCATGGCCAGTATGGGTTTTGGAAGTCGATGGCGAGGCTGGATTATGCAATGTATATCAACAGCCAAGATGTCTGTGCTGGTAAACGGCTCCCCCACGAAGGAATTCAGTTTAGAAAAAGGGCTACGTCAAGGAGACCCTCTTTCTCCTTTTCTCTTCAACATTGCGGTGCAGGGGTTGAGCTGCATGCTACTACGAGGGTGTGATCTGGGGCTGATTGAGGGAGTGAGCATCGGGCAGGCTGGTTTTCATTTATCTCATCTACAATTTGCAGACGACACACTCATTTTTAGTTCAGCTTCCTTAGAAAGCATGCAGAATGTTAAGCGCATACTATTATGCTTTGAGCTCATGTCAGGCTTGAAAGTTAACTTCTCCAAAACAGTATCTTTGGTGTGGGTATAGAAGATCTCGTGTGTGACTACACTGCACAGACACTAAGATGTAAGCAAGGGCACCTCCCTTTCAAATATCTTGGCCTCCCCATTGGTGCAAATTCCTGCAGACTTCTGATGTGGAATCCTATCATTCAAAATATCAGCTCTAGGTTGGCTGCATGGAAAGGGAAGCTCTTATCGATAGGGGGAGGTTATGCTTAATTAAATCAGTTCTTAGCAACTTGCCAATTTACTTTCTCTCTTTGTTCCCTATGCCTGTGGCGGTATCAACAACAATTGAAAAGAAGTTTAGATGCTTTTTGTGGTCTGGAAAAGAGGAAGGCAAGTCTATATGCAATGTTGGCTGGCCAACTGTGTCGATGCCAAAGAGTGCTGGTGGACTTGGCATTGGATCTCTGCAAAACAAAAATAAAGCTCTACTATTCAAATGGCTATAGAGGTATGGCTCTGAGGAGTCGAGCATGTGGAAGGATGTGATTACAAGCATTTACAATCCTAAATACCACAGTCTTATACCGCAGGATCATATCACAGGTGCTGGAAGCACATGGTCTCGGCTTGTTAATTACTGTGGCAAAGATTCTAGATTGCGGAATATTGTGACTAATAACACTGTGATGCTAGTTGGCAATGGAAAATGGATTAAGTTTTGGCTTGATGACTGGACAGGCAATGGCAGATTGGCAGAGAAGTTCCCTACTCTATTTCAGTTGTCCAACGATAAAGACGCCAGCCTAGAAAAGATGGGAATGTGGGATGGTCATGCATGGTGCTGGGTTTTCTCCTGGATCAGAGATTTGAGAGGCCGGAATACTGGACTTCTTACTCAAATGTACGCTATTCTGTCAAGAATGCAACTGGACAAAGAAGCAGAGGATCGGCTTGTCTGGAAAGCCAATAACACAGGAAGATACTCGGTTAAATCTCTATGTGGGCTTTTATCTCCTAGTTCTCCATTGAACACTGTCTTCTCCTTTAAGGGGATTTGGAGAGGTCTCGTCCCACCTAAAGTAGAGGTTTTTTGCTGGATGGCCATCATCAACAAAATCAACACCCGCAGCATGTTAGTTAAAAGAGGCATACTGGATATCTCAGCTGCAATCTGTCCGATCTGCTTGGCTGAGGAAGAAATGGTCGACCACCTTTTTATTCATTGCTACAAGCACTGGCTCATTTGGTCCAAAATCATCCATTGGTGGGGCTTAGCTTGGTGTTGTCCAAGGAACTTGGCAAATCTCTTCTCTCAGTGGGACTCTTTGGTTTATGGCAAATTTCAGAAAAAAGTATGGGTGATGTTGTTCTTTTCTGCGACATGGTCTATGTGGCTTCTTCGCAATGATGTAATATTTAAGCAGAAGATCCCAGATTATGATACTTTGTTCTTCCTTATTGTTACTCGGCTTTGCTTATGGTTAAAGGCTATAGAACCGGATTTTCCCTACTCCTCCTCAGATTTGCTTCGATCTGCTGAAGGTCTGGTTCGGTGGACTAATTCTCAAAAGTTGAGGATTGGTATTATGTGGTCTCCCCCTATGACGAATAGATTCAAATGGAATGTTGATGGATCCTCTATCGGAAAACCTGGCCCCTCCGGAATAGGTGGTGTTTTGCGGAATCATCATGGAATACTTTTAGGTATTTTTTCTATGCCGATTGGGATCTTGGACTCTAATGTAGCTGAGCTGAGAGCAGTAGTCAAAGCTATCGAATTGTCAGCCTCTAACTGCTTCTTACATCATAAACATATTATTATCGAATCTGATTCTGCCAATGTCATTAGCTGGATGAATAATTCTTATAATAGGCCTTGGATTCATCATAAACTCTTCTCTTCAGCTCAGAGGCTAGCTTCATGTTTTGATTCAATCACCTACTCTCATTCTTACCGGGAAAGCAATCACATGGCAGATCATCTCGCTAAACAAGGAGTGCACATAATATCTGATTTTGTGGCTTGGCTATGACCCTCATAGATAATTTATCGGTACTTTGTTTAATCCAATGCAAATTATATTGGTTGGGGCATTGTTTTGGCTCCTATGCAGGGAACAGATGGTGGAACGTTTTTATTGAGTATGTAGGGTTTATGTTATGTAGGTTCGCTAGCTAATTCAGCAAACGTTTTCTATGTGTAATGATTGCATTACACAATTTTGCCTTACTTAATAATAACAGCTTCTTTCAAAAAAAATATATATATACGGCGAGCTCACTGTTATTTTCATGCATGTTGGCTCAAATTTTACAGTGTTATTATATGGCAGATTTTTACATAGCTTTCAGCAGACTCTAGGGTGACAGTAGAGCTAAGAACCTCCTCCTATATATTTCTTTCTCTCGAAGAGGTGAAATGTCCTTGAAATAGAATCGTGTTGATCAAATTACCACTCAAAATAGCCCGCTTTCTCTTTAAGATTAGGTACGTTATTATTTGACCTTCAAAAAACAATTAATACAATATTATTATACTAAAGTAACCCTAATTTTCAGACATACCCAAAGAGCAAAGAGATTAAGAAGACTGCATGTATTGTTTGATACTAACGTACATACAATATCATACCCAAGCTTGATGTCCAAGCAACGCATTTTATTTCTAGAAATTCCATTCTCTCTCTCTCTCTCTCTCTCTATTAATTAGCCTTTATCAAATTCTCTTTCTCTCTCTCCCTCTCTGTCCAAGAATAGCTACTTGCAGGTATGCTTTATATATTCAGTACTATACAAAAATAAATCAAAGAAAGCAAGAAAAGGTGTAGAAGAGTTAAATTATTTTGCCTAACATAGAACACGATTCAACAAGTGGGCAATATTCGAGTAACAAGCTCAAAAAAGTGTATCCAGAGACAATTTTCCATGGGAAAATATTGTAAAAATTATGGGAAAACAGATTGTAAAAATATTCACTGGTGCTGTTTTTTTTTTCTTTTTTTTTTGGTTAAAAATAGAACTCCAAAGAATATGTAAAATTGTTATGAAGTTCATAAATTTTATTTGTTAATCCATGTCTTGATTTGTTTTCAAATTTCAAATGATTCGATGAATTATTGTATTTTATATATACATATATTATTTTTCCTGCCTAACATGTTTTAAAAAATCAAAAGGTATGATAATTGTTGGCATGAGAAGTCTATTACGAATATAGTAGTTGTTTCATAATAGGAATCCAATTACATATAGAAAACAAATCAATCTTGTATATTAATATAGGAAAGAATATATTCCATCACTTAGGAGGAGATTGTTGCCTATTTGAATTGTAACAGTGCCTATATATATTTCCTCCTCTGCGGAAAAGAATACAATGAATGAAAGATTGCAGTCTGCAAAAACCATTGTCTTTCTACATGGTATCAGAGCGAAGGTTGTAGAATTGCTGAATTGCAGAATTGCTCAAAACACGAATCTCATACTCTGTTAGCTTTTCTCTTTGTTATTCGTTAAAAGCTAAATACTCATAAAATAATATATGGCTAATCCCACCAGTATTATTCCAGTTCCACCAAATAACACACCAATTATCATCCACCAAGACAACTCTGCATTCCCTACAGGTATCATCTTAAATGAAACTAATTATCCATTATGGTCTCAACTTATGGAGATGCGCATTGGCGCTCGTAACAAAACTGGATATCTTACTGGCGAAACGAAGAAACCCAACCACGAAGATCCCATGTTTACAACATGGATCACTGAAAATCAGAAAGTGAAAAGCTGGCTTATTGATTTAATGAGTCCTTTACTCATGCAACGGTTTATTCGTCTCCCCACAGCCATGGAAATATGGGAGGCTGTATCGAAAACCTTTTATGATGGATCAGACAAGACCCGCCTCTTTGAATTAAATCAAAAGTCCTTCTCTATCACGCAAGATGGTAGATCATTGTCAGCATACTACAATGACCTTATTGCTCTCTTTCAAGAAATTGATCACATAACTACTTCTCAAGAAGAAACAGTTGAAGGAGTAATCCAACTACATTTAGCAATAACTCGACTGCGAGTTCATGTATTTCTAAGTGGACTTGATTTTGATTTTCACCAAGTTTGTGGAGAAATATTGCGAAAAGATCCAAAGTTGGACTTGGAAAGTTCGTACGCATATGTGAGGAGAGAACTTCAACAAAGACAGACTATGGGGAGTTCTCGCTCAATTCCTGAGCACCCTGCCATGATAGCTAATCAAACCTGACAAGGGCTGTCATCTGGGAAGAATCGCAATAATCAAACCGCTGAAAGGTATACAAATTTTATATGTGGGCATTGTGGTGAATCAGGCCATTAGAGTATGATTTGATTAAAAGGATAAGCTATTAGAAGGATAAGTTCTTAAATAACAACAGGTATGATTTGATTTCAGATAAGCTATTAGAGTTCTGTTAATGATAAGAATTTGATTGAAAACACATAAAAATCTTGGATTTTAGATTATATTAGAGTTCTATTATATAGTTATTTTAACCAAAAATAAATTTTTAAAAATTTAATTTTTAAAAACCATAAATAAAAATATTTTTCTAAATATGTTTTTTAATGTAATTTATTTTTTAAATGCAATAAATATTTCTTCATCTTAAAAAAATATCTTTCATGCTATTTAAAGTGAAAGCTACTATAGGGGGGCTCCCTAACGAATGTCTAATAGAATATAGAAGGTATGATAATTATTAATTAATCTCTTATGTATAGCCAGATTTAATAGTTTTATTAATAAAAAATTATATCAATATTTACAATTAGTACTACTAGAAAATCAGCAAAAACCAATGGAATTACTGACAAAATTTTTTCATTGGTAATTTTTACCGACAAATATAATTCCGTCTCTAATTTTATCGGTATATACCGACATACCATTTCCGTCAGTAATACTATCGATATATACTGTTGTAACCCATTTTTGGGTCCCCACACAAAAATAAAAATATAATAATAACCAAAAAAATAAAATAATAATAATAATAATAAAATAATAAAATAATAATAATAAATAAATAAATAAATATATAGCCGGGGGCGGGGGCGCTCAGAAAATGATTAGAAAAATTGATTAAGAAGGTTAAAAATACAAAGATTAAAATTTGGACAGTATATTCTTGAATGATGAGAGCCCTGTTGGAAAAGAAAATTTAAATTTTAGGAGAAAAATCCAAAATTGGATGTTTATGGACTTAATTGCATTTTATTGAAGGTTTAATTGAATTTATAGAGGGTTTGATTACAAGAAAAATATATTTTTAACTCAATTTGGGCTTGAATTGGAAGAAATTAAAGTTCTAGGGTCAAATTATAATTTTTAAGAGTTGATTTGGTCAAATCAAGGGCTTAATTGCATAAATATTGAAGTTTAATGGCCAATTAGGGACTTAATTGGGGAAATCCAAAACCAAGGACCAAACTGGAAAAGGCACATAAATATAGGGGTTGTAATTAACAAAATCAAGGGCTAAATTGAAGAAATTGAGGGTCAAATTGCATAAATTAGAGACCAAGGACCAAAGTAAAAAAAGCGGCCAACTATAGGGGCGGCAATTGAAGTTGGCAGGGATGCAATTGCATTAATTCTTAAAATCAAAATTACATTTGAGGACTTAATAGAACAAAGGATAAATTGAGGACTGACTTGAAAATTGACGCCCTTTGGCGCCTTTTTTGATTTAAATGAAACGACGCGTTTTGTCCAAAATGACATCGTTTCATGTTAAAAAAAAAAAAAGAAAAAAAAAGAGCAGAACGGTGTCGTTTTGAACGACACTGTTCCTCTTTCTTCTTCCCCTGGACGTGCAGCAGGGGAAGAAAGAAAGCTTTTGTTTTTTTCTCTTTAACTCTTCCTGCCTCTCTCTCTCTTCCCGCGTGCTCTGCCAAGACCCGAAGCCCTACGCCCTTTGATGATGAGAAACCAGGGGAGCTACGCCTTGCCAGCCGCACCCACTGGCCAACCAACCAGTGCTGCCCTACTCCCCATGCACAACCATAATGACGCCCCGCTCCCTTGCCCCCTATAAATGGAGACTGAACGCAAGCACGGGAGAGAGAAAAAGGGGAGAAAACAAAATGAACCGAGGGGGAACGAACCGAAGGAAGGAAAAAACAGAAAACACAGAGAAATAAAACAAACAAACCAAAAAAGGAGAGAAAGAACCGAACGAAAAAGAATCACTAGCAAACCCAAACTGAGAGGGAGGAAAAGCTTGAAAGAGGGGAGTAAACTTAAAGACAAACCGGGAGGATAAAGGGAAATCACCGAAAAAGAAAGAAGAGCAAGGCACACGGAGGAGAAGGGAAGAGCAGTAACCTCTCCCTCCACCGCTTGGAGCCGCCATTCGCGAGCCACGACACCGCCACCGGCCTCCACCGCAGCACCGCCAGCGAAGCAGCCAGACCAGCAACGCATCGCCTCCTTCACACCAGGTAATTTCTTCTTCACCTTTATTTTGTTTCGGTGCCATACTTTTCCTCCTGCATGCAGAATTCGTTCTGCATGCAGGAGGATGGGGGGAAATAATCCCCCCCCGTCAGTTGTGTGGCTGGGCTAGGTTTATTCTGGCCTAGCATTGTTATTTTTTCTTTCTCTAGGCCAGGCTGGTTCTCGCCCAGCCATTTTTTTTTGGGCCAGGCTGATTCTGGCCCAGCCATGAAAAGAGAGATTTTGTTGGGCCGAGATCATCCCAAACCCCTTTTGGGTCGAGATCAGCCCAACCCTTTTGGGGTTGAGTCCGGCCCAGCTAGTTGGGTCGGCCCAGCCCACTTACTATTATATATTATTTATTATAATATTTTTATATTATTTATTTTTATATATCCAAAAAATATTAAAAAAAATCTGAAAAATCCTTAAAAAAAAAAGTTGATTTTCCTGCATACTTTTATCAAAATTGCTTAATATTAGTTTGTATTTTTATACCTTAAAGATACAAATCCAATATTAAAATACCCGGTTTTCGTCAAAACATCAAAAAAGAAATTTAAAAATAAAAAAATATTTTGCTTTCAAAAATTCTGAAAAATCGTTAAAAAATATTGTTGATTTTCCTGCATGTTTTTATCAAAATTGCTTAATATTGGTTTGTATTTTTATATCGTAAAGATACAAATCAAGTATTAAAATACCTGGTTTTCGTCAAGACATCAAAAAAGAAATTTAAAAATAAAAAAATATTTTGCTTTCAAAAATTCTGAAAAAATATTTTTGATTTTCCTGCATATTTTTATCAAAATTGCTTAATATTGGTTTGTATTTTTATACCGTAAAGATATAAATCCAGTATTAAAATACCTGATTTTCGTCAAGACATCAAAAAATATAAAATAAAAAAAATGTGTTTTTGTTTTAATGCATACGACCTAGTCTCTCCAAAATAAAATAAAAAAAATCATAACAACAAAAGAAATTTCAAAAATATATGTATTAACATGCACTTTGGCTTTAACAACAAGTTTATTAGAACCACGAGAACTAGGCCAATATTTTAAAATTTCTAAAAAATCTTTTTGTTTTCTTTAGTATTTGGGATTACGAATTTATACGTAAAACGTATTCCTGATATTAAAATTATAGTTTTTTGTATAGACATTAGAACGGTTAGGATTTTACCTGATAAGATAAGGACCTCCTTATTGAGGAGGACGTTTCTTGAATCCTAGATGGACCAATAGTTAAATAACACCTTAGCTTTTTATCAAACAATGCAGCTTACCTTAGGTGAGGCGTATTTGAGGTGCTAATACCTTCCCTTTATGCAACCAGTCCCCGTACCCGATCTCTGAGACCAGTTAGGGTTTCTAGTGACCAAAATACTAGGTGGCGACTCACATTCTATTTTTCACTGATAAAAGACAAGAATTTCTTGTCTCCCCATATTTGCCAGATACATAAAGATATTTACATTTTAGATTTAAAGTGGAAACTATATTTCACCGTGACGCCGCACACGTGTGACATATACCAACGAACGTATTGCATCAGTATATACCGACCGTATTGCCGATGAATTATATAGCTTTTTGAAAAGTTGCAATGATGTGATGACATGGATTTTTTTTAGATGATTTTACCGATGAAATGACCAAGAGATTCAAACCGGGATCTCCGTACAGTGACGTGGCACAGTCACCGACGAACTTACCGACAGGTATACCGATGGAACATTTTCGTCGATTTCCATCGGTAAAATCCAATAAATACCCAATATACCACTCTCTCTTCCTCTATTTCTCCTTCTTCTTCCCCATCCCAACTCTCCCCTCCCAAAGTGCAGCCATCCACCCATCCCAACTCTCCTCCTCTTCTCAACACAAACACTTAAGTTTCTTATACTTTTATACATGATCACAACATTCGTTCTCTGAGCAATTTATTATAGATTTTATCTTTTTTTGTAAGTAAATCTATCCTTTTTAGTTTTAACATTTAAATATCAATTTTATTATTTTTTATTGTTTTTTTTTAGTATATGTATTTTGTTAACGTATATACTTGTTTGATTGTTATTTGTCAAAGAAACTTGTAGTATGAATGTATAATTTTGTAGTTGTTATAATTTGTTTTAGATTTTGTCAAATTATATTTGTTTGTAAATTGTTAAAACTTTGTTTGAATTACACCGAATTAGATATTTTGTGATGAAATAAATAATAGCTTGTTTAACGGGTCCGTTTTAATTTTATCATTTCTATTGCGGAGTTTTGATTTCTGTAAATTTATATATGTATAAATTTGTATGGACATTGATAATTGATAATTGATAATGAATATTTAACATAAGTGTTTTTTTAGTTTGTTGGATAATGTCGGGGCAAACCAATATTTTTGCAAATTTATTTACGTAACATAGTTAATTAATACATGTTGTCGTCATAATTTTATAAAGTTTTGATAGAAGTCATGGATGATGGTTCATTGATGTATCGGGACTCACTCCAAGAATTGCGGAGGATGAATTATTGTAATGGGGTTTAGGGTTTTATTAATTTCGCAACATCTATTCCGAGAAATTTTACTGATTGCGGTATTAGGTGTCCATAGGAGATATTATCAATATTTATAGGTATGAAAATTGTGGATAATCTCTAATATAGAGGAGGTGCTGGCGAATTTTTTAAAATAATTGAATTTAATTATTTAATTATTTGTATAAATTTGTGTGGATGTGTACTATGAAAATTTAATTATTTTATTGTTTGTATTGTAATAATTATTTGAAAATTTAGTCTCTTTTAATTGTTATTGTTGAATTTACCATTGAAATGGTAATTGAAAATGAAGAATTACATTTCATTATTTTATCTTAATTTTATTCTATTATTTCTTGTTATGTTTTTTATTATTTCCATTAAATTTAATTGTCATTTATGCATTTCTATAGATGTTAGTTGAAAATATATAGATGTTAAATTTCTATAGATGTTAGGTTGTATATAAGATTTTCCAATGGATTCAATTGGTTTGTGGTTATTTTAAAGATTTGGAGGTTTGAAAACTATGGGTAATCTCCAGTATATGGGAGGTGTTGCTGATTTATTTTTTAAATAATCCAAGTTATTTATGTAATTATTCGTATAAATTTTTGGAGATGCGTAGAGTGAAATCAACAGGACGTTGTCAGCAAATGGTTGCAACTAGTTCTTCTAGCAGCAAGGATGACTTATCATTAGGTACTGATCACGAAGAGGCACCTGCGCCAACTTGTGATGCTGCCTCTTCTAGCGTGGTTTCACAACGCAGAGGCAGTGTACCTTCACAGCAGGGTCAATTCACCCGCAAGTACTAGGCACCTCTCTTATACTGGAAACTATGGGTAGTCTCCAATATAAGGGAGGTGCTGTCGATTTTTTTTTAAATAATCAAAGTTATTTATGTAATTATTCGTATAATTTTTTGGAGATGCGTAAAATGAAATCAACAGGACGTCGTCAGCAGATGGTTGCAACTAGTTTTTCTAGCAGTGATGATGACTTATCATTACGTACTGATCATGAAAAGGCACTTGCGCCAACTTGTGATGCTGCCTCTTCTAGCATGGTTTCACAACGCAGAGATGGGGTACCTTCGCAGCGGGGTCAATTCACCTGCAAGTACTAGGCACAATGGAAGGATGACCTTTCAATGTCAATTTGTTTAGGTTTTAGTTTTTTTTTTTTTTACTTATAACATAATTTATGAACAACTAATTAATATTTTATTAATTTTATTTAATTTCAGGTTCATAAAATTGAGGCTACCCGAACAATAACATCGACGTTTAAATCTTGATGGAGATTCCATTATTTTAATGGAGTCAGGTTTCCAGACATCCTAAGTAGAGACCTAATATCGATGCATGGTTTTGATGATTTCAGGTAGGTGTTAACTTCTAATTTCCAGCTTATTTTTAATAAATTATTGTAATAATTTTATATCTTGTACTATTTTTTTAAAATGAATTATTTATATACAGCACAAATTTGAGTGGGATAGTGCAAATAACAATGTTGTGAAGAGGGTATGGGAGAATCACGCCACAACTAGGTAATAACGAAAATAACATAATTTTTTGTTTTATAATTTTATGTTCTAAATTCTAATTTGTTAAGTACGTTGCGTGATTTTTGGTATGACACAAAAAAAAAAACAAAAAGATATGCGAGAGATAATGGTCTAGAAGACTGGAATGAGGTGGCGGTTTGGCGGGAATTCAAACCGCCATTCATCTCGGGGGATATATGGACGCAATATATTGATCACATGACGTCTGAGCGATTCGCACGACGCTTACAATCCAATGCTGACAACCGAAACCAGCAAATTCATGGTTCGGTGACCACGCACACCGGCAGCTCCGTCTCATTCAGTGCACAAGCAAAGCGGATGATAAGATTAATTTAAATGAAATATATCATTAATTAATTTTTTGTTGCTTATAAATATATTTAACTCGCAAGCTACTTTTTCCTTACAGGCTACGTCTTTTGGACGTGAGCTGAGCCCAATAGAGTTGTTTGTAGAGACGCTTGTGTAGAGTCAATGCCGACAAAAGAGAGTGCAACAACTCAAATTAATAAATAATAAATTCATTTTATTCATTATTTAAAATAAATTAATTTGTTTTAATTGTCTTTTCAAAAATAAGTATTTTATTGATTTGTCTCTTTGTAAGTTTGTTTCTAAAATAATAGATATTAAAAGATTTCAAACTTGTCCAATCGAGAGGACAAAAATCACTTCTTGTTACATCTGAGGTATGCACCAAATAGTTTTAAAATAAAATTGTTTGAATTAAAAAAAATAATTTTTTTCTGTGGCCATAACCTTGCCGACAATAAGCACCCGAATAGACATGGGGGGCTCCCTATGGGAAAAAAAATTGTAAAAATCTTCACTGGTGCTGTTTTTCTTATTTTTTTATTTTTGTTAAAAATAGAACTTCAAAGAATATGTAAAATTGTTATGAAGTTCTTTTATTTTATGAGACCAAAACTTTATTACCACCTAACCCATTTTTGTCATCATTTGTATTACGTTTTTGAGAAAGAAATGAAATGCTTAAACGATAAGAGCCGTAAGATTTTAAAATATATATGAGAAAAATAAGTTACAATAATGTTACAAGATATTTCCACCGTGGGTTTGACGACATTTTTTTCCCTTAATTATTAGTTTTGTGGCTCTTATAATATCAATTTTGTTACTGAATTATAATATTTTAAGAGAATATATTATCTTTTTTCATTTGATAATTATCATCTACAAAAACCTTTTAAAATATAATTTTGAATCATTTGAGCTGCAATTTTTGAAATATGTTGATAAAAATTGAATGCACTTTCAAAAACAATTATGTCTACAAGTAAAAAGTTATTAACAATTATGGCTAGATCAATCAGGATAAAGTAAAAACCCGACAAGAGCAAAGACATGTTAAACCGGGTCGATCCACTAGATACCTTTATTTTTTTTATAATTTTTAGTTGGTTATTAACTATTTTCAATTTTTTTTATATAAAAAACTAGATGTTTATTTTTTCAATGTAGGATTTGAAGTATTTTAGTATATATATACTCTATGTTCACAAGAAAAATATTATTTTTTTCAATGTGGAACTTGAAGTTCTTTAGCATATATAATCTATATTCATAAAAAAAAGTTATTTTTTTTTAATGTGGGATAAAAAAACATATTTTTGGTTTAAATACTTCAACTTAAAAAGATAATATAGTATCATTCAATGTGGGATAAAAAATCTTTTGAAAAAATCTTTTAAATTTCATTATTTATAATATGTATAGTTTATATTCACATGAATTGTTTTTAATTTTTTTATATTAAATATTAAAACTTTAAACAAAAATTAAAATTAAAATTTTTCAGGTTAATTTAGGTAAACTCAAGACATGTTCTCTTAACCGGGTCAACCCCAAATCAGGTTGGATAATGTTACTATCACACAACAACCATAATCTTGTCGTGTTCAGTCATTTGTGGTCCATGGTTTGCTTGTTAGAAAT
The DNA here is from genome assembly GCA_964019445.1 of Populus tremula. Taxonomy (NCBI): domain Eukaryota; kingdom Viridiplantae; phylum Streptophyta; class Magnoliopsida; order Malpighiales; family Salicaceae; genus Populus; species Populus tremula. The sequence continues at coordinate 17,297 of CAXHTJ010001095.1, forward strand.
TTGAGAATTATGGAGGTTTGGCATCTTTATTTGGGAATAACATGTGGCTCTAAATTGGACCATGTCAATATGATAATAACAAAAATTACTAGTAAAAGAATACAAAAAAGCCTCTTAATACTAGTTTTAGTTGATTTTTTCCTTCGAATAGTACTTAAATCATTCCACTTTGCTTTAGAAATTTGAAAAGATTGAATCGTCCCAATTAATTTAAAAATAATCAATGAGATTTGTGAAAAGATTTTATCACCACCAATAATCAGTTCAATAATATTTTATACGAGACCAAAACTTTATTACCACCTAACCCATTTTTGTCATCATTTGTTTTACGTTTTTGAGAAAGAAATGAAATGCTTAAACGATAAGAGCCATAAGATTTTAAAAATATATATGAGAAAAATAAGTTACAATAATGTTACAAGATATTGCCACCGTGGGTTTGATGACATTTCCCCCCATTAATTATTAGGTTTGTGGCTCTTATAATATCAATTTTGTTACTGAATTATAATATTTTAAGAGAATATATTATCTTTTTTCATTTGATAATTATCATCTACAAAAACCTTTTAAAATATAATTTTGGATCATTTGAGCTGCAATTTTTGAAATATGTTTATAAAAATTGAAGGCACTTTCAAAAACAATTGTCTACAAGCATTTTTTAGGTGGTTATTAATAATTATGGCTAGATCAATCCGGATAAAATAAAAAACCGGCAAGAGCAAAAAAATAGTTAAACCGGGTCGATCCACCAGATACCTTTATTTTTTTATAATTTTTAGTTGGTTATTAAGTATTTTCAAATTTTTCTATATAAAAAACTAGAAGAATATTTATTTTTTCAATGTAGGATTTGAAGTCTTTTAGTATATATACTTTATGTTCACAAGAAAAATATTATTTTTTCAATGTGGAACTTGAAGCTTTTTAGCATATATAATCTATATGCATAAAAAAAAATTATGTTTTTTCAATTTGGAATAAAAAAAATATATTTTTAGTTTAAATACTTTAACTTAAAAAGATAATATAATATCTTTTAATGTAGGATAAAAAATCTTTTGAAAAAATCTTTTAAATTTCATTATTTATAATATGTATAGTTTATATTCACATGAATTATTTTTAATTTTTTTATATTAAATATTAAAACTTTAAACAAAAATTAAAATTTTTCAAGTTAATTCGGGTTAATCTAAGTAAACTCAAGATACCTTCTTTTAGCTTGGTCAACCATAAATCAGGTCGGATAATGTTACTATCACACAACAACCATAATCTTGTCGTGTTCAGTCATTTGTGGTCCATGGTTTGCTTGTTAGAAATTTGAGAATTATGGAGGTTTGGCATCTTTATTTGGGAATAACATGTGGCTCTAAATTGGACCATGTCAATATGATAATAACAAAAATTACTAGTAAAAGAATACAAAAAAGCCTCTTAATACTAGTTTTAATTGATTTTTTCCTTCGAATAGTACTTAAATCATTCCACTTTGCTTTAGAAATTTGAAAAGATTGAATCGTCCCAATTAATTTAAAAATAATCAATGAGATTTGTGAAAAGATTTTATCACCACCAATAATCAGTTCAATAATATTTTATACGAGACCAAAACTTTATTACCACCTAACCCATTTTTGTCATCATTTGTTTTACGTTTTTGAGAAAGAAATGAAATGCTTAAACGATAAGAGCCATAAGATTTTAAAAATATATATGAGAAAAATAAGTTACAATAATGTTACAAGATATTGCCACCGTGGGTTTGATGACATTTCCCCCCCTTAATTATTAGGTTTGTGGCTCTTATAATATCAATTTTGTTACTGAATTATAATATTTTAAGAGAATATATTATCTTTTTTCATTTGATAATTATCATCTACAAAAACCTTTTAAAATATAATTTTGGATCATTTGAGCTGCAATTTTTGAAATATGTTTATAAAAATTGAAGGCACTTTCAAAAACAATTGTCTACAAGCATTTTTTAGGTGGTTATTAATAATTATGGCTAGATCAATCCGGATAAAATAAAAAACCGGCAAGAGCAAAAAAATAGTTAAACCGGGTCGATCCACCAGATACCTTTATTTTTTTATAATTTTTAGTTGGTTATTAAGTATTTTCAAATTTTTCTATATAAAAAACTAGAAGAATATTTATTTTTTCAATGTAGGATTTGAAGTCTTTTAGTATATATACTTTATGTTCACAAGAAAAATATTATTTTTTCAATGTGGAACTTGAAGCTTTTTAGCATATATAATCTATATGCATAAAAAAAAATTATGTTTTTTCAATTTGGAATAAAAAAAATATATTTTTAGTTTAAATACTTTAACTTAAAAAGATAATATAATATCTTTTAATGTAGGATAAAAAATCTTTTGAAAAAATCTTTTAAATTTCATTATTTATAATATGTATAGTTTATATTCACATGAATTATTTTTAATTTTTTTATATTAAATATTAAAACTTTAAACAAAAATTAAAATTTTTCAAGTTAATTCGGGTTAATCTAAGTAAACTCAAGATACCTTCTTTTAGCTTGGTCAACCATAAATCAGGTCGGATAATGTTACTATCACACAACAACCATAATCTTGTCGTGTTCCGTCATTTGTGGTCCATGGTTTGCTTGTTAGAAATTTGAGAATTATGGAGGTTTGGCATCTTTATTTGGGAATAACATGTGGCTCTAAATTGGACCATGTCAATATGATAATAACAAAAATTACTAGTAAAAGAATACAAAAAAGCCTCTTAATACTAGTTTTAATTGATTTTTTCCTTCGAATAGTACTTAAATCATTCCACTTTGCTTTAGAAATTTGAAAAGATTGAATCGTCCCAATTAATTTAAAAATAATCAATGAGATTTGTGAAAAGATTTTATCACCACCAATAATCAGTTCAATAATATTTTATACGAGACCAAAACTTTATTACCACCTAACCCATTTTTGTCATCATTTGTTTTACGTTTTTGAGAAAGAAATGAAATGCTTAAACGATAAGAGCCATAAGATTTTAAAATATATATGAGAAAAATAAGTTACAATAATGTTACAAGATATTGCCACCGTGGGTTTGATGACATTTCCCCCCCTTAATTATTAGGTTTGTGGCTCTTATAATATCAATTTTGTTACTGAATTATAATATTTTAAGAGAATATATTATCTTTTTTCATTTGATAATTATCATCTACAAAAACCTTTTAAAATATAATTTTGGATCATTTGAGCTGCAATTTTTGAAATATGTTTATAAAAATTGAAGGCACTTTCAAAAACAATTGTCTACAAGCATTTTTTAGGTGGTTATTAATAATTATGGCTAGATCAATCCGGATATAATAAAAAACCGGCAAGAGCAAAAAAATAGTTAAAGCGGGTCGATCCACCAGATACCTTTATTTTTTTATAATTTTTAGTTGGTTATTAATTATTTTCAAATTTTTTTATATAAAAAACTAGAAGAATATTTATTTTTTCAATGTAGGATTTGAAGTCTTTTAGTATATATACTTTATGTTCACAAGAAAAATATTATTTTTTCAATGTGGAACTTGAAGCTTTTTAGCATATATAATCTATATGCATAAAAAAAAATTATGTTTTTTCAATTTGGAATAAAAAAAATATATTTTTAGTTTAAATACTTTAACTTAAAAAGATAATATAATATCTTTTAATGTAAGATAAAAAATCTTTTGAAAAAATCTTTTAAATTTCATTATTTATAATATGTATAGTTTATATTCACATGAATTATTTTTAATTTTTTTATATTAAATATTAAAACTTTAAACAAAAATTAAAATTTTTCAAGTTAATTCGGGTTAATCTAAGTAAACTCAAGATACCTTCTTTTAGCTGGGTCAACCATAAATCAGGTTGGATAATGTTACTATCACACAACAACCATAATCTTGTCGTGTTCCGTCATTTGTGGTCCATGGTTTGCTTGTTAGAAATTTGAGAATTATGGAGGTTTGGCATCTTTATTTGGGAATAACATGTGCAAATATTTTCAGAGCCGCACTAAAATTATATATTTAAATTCATATGATCTTCTTAGAGCTTAAAAAAAAAAAAAGCTATAATTTCAGCTTATTTTATATATATATATATATATATATAATACAAACAGATTTCTGATTCGAATGAACAAGGCAAGACCAACAATGTCAGGATCCTTGATCAAACACAGAGCATACTTAATGTACATAAAATTTAACAATATAAAATTTAACAAGAATATAAATAATGAAAATAGAATCTTACTTAAATTTGTAAATTAACACAAGAAATATTGGGTACAAAGGAGAATTGAATGGGTTACAGGTATATATATATATATAATTTATTGAATTTGTATTCTTAAGAAAAAAAAACCCACATTTTTACGTCAAAGAATTTTTAAATTATTTGTAAAAGTGAATTAAATTTTCATTGGCATCTATAAAGAATTTCAGTTAAAAATACCATATTTAAAAACAGTTAGTATTTGTTAAAAACATGATAATTCAAGTACAAGATTGATCATTTATGAAATTGATAGTGGATGTTTAGTGTTTTGGTATTACAGTTAAAATATTATTTTTCAAGTTTTTAATTTAATTAATTTTTATTTAAAATTTTTTTATAGTGTTTTTATATCAATTTAATTTACATTAAAAATAAATTTTCAAATATAAAAATTAATTTAATATATTTTAAAATATAATTATTGTCGTAATAACAAACACACATTCTGAATATATCACAATCCTAATAGGGTAAAAATGCCATTATATCCCAACTTGGCCATGAAAAGCAATAAATCACAGGATCGACAACTTTTCTTCACCCACCTACCGTATTTGGCCAGAAGATTTCTTTTTATATTTTTTATACTAAAATGGTATACAAATAAACACGAAATGGGATGAATTGTGTGATTTTCCACGGTACCTCATTCTTTTCATCAAAATTCTTTGTAGATACAAGAAATTACAGAGGTAGAATTTCAATGCGAGATTAGAGAGAAGTATATTTATTAACTAAAAACAAAAAGAAATTGGGTTTTTAGTGTGAATCACGTAATAAAACACTATTTAATATAATAATTTTTTTATTTTTTATTGTAATATTTTCTAATTTTATCATTAAATATTTAGATTATTAGAAATTAAGTTTCTTATTTATTATGGTTAATATTTCATGAAGTCATTCCAATCTCATGGTTTGTGTCACTAATTTGACGAGTTAACATTGTTTATTTAAGTTTTTTTCTTTTTGAATTGACATTTTTTATTTAATTCTTTAAGATTTGATTGATCATAAATTGGACTTTATGATTTGTTTTGGCTTGCTTTCTATGAGGTTATCTTGATCTTATGACACGAGTTTTGTAAATTAACCCGGGTAAACTTGGTTTGTTTTATTGTGTCCTTTTTATATTGTTTTTTTTTTCGGTTTCATTATTCAACAATATGTTTATTAAGAATTAAGTTTCATAATTTGTTTTGATTTGTTTTCTATGAGATTATCTAGCCTCGTAGACCAGGGTCGCAAATATGACATATTAACTTAGATTGACTCGAGTTATTTTTACAGTTTATTTTCTATAAGGTTATTTTGGTTTCATGAACATGATAATAAGTTTGGTAAATTAACCTGAGTTAATTTGAATTGTTTTATTTGTGTCTTTTTTTAAATTGAATTTTTTTTCAATTCTATCCTGCAACATTGAGTTGATTAAGAATTAGATTTTATAATTTATCTGATTTACTTTCTATAAGATTATTCTAGTTTCATGACTCAGATCATGGGTTTGACAAGTGTCATAACCCAATTTTTGAACAAATAATAAAAATTAAAATGGGGTTAAGACAACAAATTTTGAAGTTTAGGAATAAAATTATCAGATTTGAGAATAATTTGGTCAGAAATTGAAGAATTAATAAGTTTGGAAATTTATTTAAAATTTGGATTAGTTTAATTAATGAAATTAGAAGAATTAATAAGTTTGTGGACTTAATTAAACTTTGATTTAATTAATTAAATAAATTCAGGGACTTAATTGAAATTAATCAAAAAAGGGCAAAATTAGAAGAATTAATAAGTTTGTGGACTTAATTAAACTTTGATTTGATTAATTAATTCAGGGACTGAATTGAAATTAATACAAGGGTAAAATTAAAAGGGATTTTAATTGAGGTACAACTATCAAAAGTTCCAAAGAAAGCAGGGACCAAAGTGAAAAAGTGCTTCAAACACACAAACGGCACCGTTTGGAAGCTGTGTTCTTCATCCCTTCCGTTTCGCACGGAGGCAGCCGATTCAACAGGAAAATCCCAGTGCATCCGATTCAAATCGTGACCATGTCTTCTGCCATAATTGCCACAATCCCGTAGGTGGAGGTGATGGTTTTTTCAAGGTCTCTGGCCTTATAAAAGGCAGGGCGAAGAAAACACAGGAGAAGGAAGATCGAGAGCTAAAAAACAGAGCAGAAATACAGAGTAAAAAAAAAACAAATTCACCGAGGGGGAAGGGGCCATCAACCAGAAGACCTGGTGCTTAGACCACCACCATCATCTTCGTCTTGAACAGAGAAGATCGGCAGAGGACCAGGGAAGAACAACCCAGAACACAGAGGAAACAGAACCTAGATTATCTAGCCTCGTAGACCAGGGTCGCAAATATGACATATTAACTTAGATTGACTCGAGTTATTTTTACAGTTTATTTTCTATAAGGTTATTTTGGTTTCATGAACATGATAATAAGTTTGGTAAATTAACCTGAGTTAATTTGAATTGTTTTATTTGTGTCTTTTTTTAAATTGAATTTTTTTTCAATTCTATCCTGCAACATTGAGTTGATTAAGAATTAGATTTTATAATTTATCTGATTTACTTTCTATAAGATTATTCTAGTTTCATGACTCAGATCATGGGTTTGACAGAACCAGGGGGGGAAAGAAGCCAACGTACCCCAGCTTCGCCTTCGTCTTCAGAACACAAAGACAGTGAGCAGACGAATAACAGAGAACAAGAGCAAGAAAACAAAGAAAGGAGCGACTAGAAACAAGAACAGGGGATGAACAAGCCAAGAAACAGGGGACGAACAAGCCAAGAACCGGAGAAAAACAGAGAGAAAGGGACGAACATAAGCAGAGGAGATCCACCGTGACCAGAACCATTGTTGCTGCTGCCTTCGATGTATCCAGAGCCAGGTAAGTAAGTTTCTCTTTCACCGCTTTTCATTTTAATTCACTTCCTACTGTACACTCTCAATTAATTCTCTTCATCAGCTAATGCACGCGTGCTTCATGTTGCCAAGCCGGGTCACTGGCTTCCAAAGAAATCCGTTCTTTCCAAAGATTTAAAAATTTTTAAGGTCACCGCGATGTCGGGTGCGACAACAAGTTAACTTGGATCATTTTTTTATCTCTTGTTAAATATATATATATTTTAATTTTATCTACATTGGGTTAATTAGGAATTAGATTTTATAATTTACTTTGATTTGTTCCATATTAAATTATCAGTGTCTCATAACTCAAGTCGCAAATTCATTTAGTTGACCCACATATTCACAAAAATGTGAATATTAAACTAGAGGACTTCTATTTAAACATAAAAACATAGTAACAGATTGCATGAAATCTATCTGATTTGATTTGAAACCAAGATATACGCATATCTACCATTTTTATTGGAGTTTCCTTGTCTTGTTGAACTATAATCTTGTGTTGAATTTGTTGCCATTGAAACTACTTCGTCCTCCAATGTCTCTCCACTAGAACAACCTTTAGGGATTAAGTCACGAGCAGTTGGCAAGACAAAGGGTTGCTATAAATCCCAGGAAATTAATAAAACAGATTTATTTGCACCAGATAGAACTTCATACAATTTTATTTTTTTTCATATGAAACTCTGTGGAATTCATATATGGCTAAACTTTAGTACACAAGGTATAAAATCCATACCTAATATCATGAATTATCAAAATAATCATTTTAAGAAGAAAAAAAAAGGAGAAGACCAAATAAGAGCTTATCAGGGATGAAGCTCAATGAGAGCTCTTGTGCCAAGCACGTTATGTATCTTATAGCTGATGAAACCTGCATCAAAGAAGAGCTTAGCCCACTCCATTTCATTCCTTTCTAGGCCAGTAACAGTCACCATCATTTCTAGATCCCAAAGCAGCTGCGTTTCATTTGACTCCTCGCCGTTTTGGCTCCCTCTCACTATGTCTATGATTATCACCTTCCCAACTTCCTGCTGGCCCTTGCTCGTAATTGCATGTTTGCATTGCTTTAGTATTTTCACGCAGTCTTCATCACTCCAGTCATGCAGTGTCCACTGTTCATCATTTTCCATGATTAGGACATGTTACAGTTACAAAATAACTAAAAAAACTATCCAGGTTTCACAATACATGCATTGTTCATCAAGACTCATTAAACTACTCACGTCATTATTCATAACTATTTTTACTTTTTTAGGTCCATGTAGTTTTTGTGCTTTGTGCTTCTTGTTAAAAAATATTTATGTAGTTTTAGGTCCATGTAGTTTTTGTGCTTTGTGCTTCTTGTTAAATAATATTTATGTAGTTTTATTTATTAAGAATAGAATAGTACTTTCAATTTAACCTATATATACTTTATTTATATTGAGGTTAAAACTATGCACTCATAATATATAGATTATTCAGAATTCTAGCCTCCTTTTTTGTGTTTGATCTTAATTATTTCAACATGGTATTAGAGCTGGTTTTATGGAACAAAGCTTAATACCGAACACAGCTTAATTTTTTGGAGTGATATTTTGTTTTTCGCTTTTGCAAAAATTTGGTATTTCATCTTCCCTTCAACCTCTATAATTTGATATTTGCATTTAGTTTATGCAATTATTTTGGTATTTCATCAAGATGATATTTGTTTAGTTTATGTAATCTTTGTTCAGTTTCTGAAATTAGTATTTTGTTTTCCGTTGCTCTTGCATTCTGGTTCTTTGTGACCGTTGATTATGGATACTGAAAGAGATGATTCGCTTCAGTCTGTGAGTATGAGGTTCGATGGGAAGAACTATTCGTATTAGAGTTATGTAATGAGAAATTTCCTTCAGGGTAAGAAGATGTGGGGGTATGTTAGTGGAACTTATATGATACCTAAGAATATTGAGGAGGGTGATGCTGTTTTGATAGATACATGGGAAACAAATAATGCAAAGATCATTACTTGGATCAACAATTCTGTTGAACATTTGATACGTATGCAGTTGGTGAAGTATGAGACAACAAAAGAGGTTTGGGATCATCTGCAAAGGTTATTCACACAATCAAATTTTGCAAAACAGTATCAATTAGAGAATGGCATACAAGCTATTCATCAGAAGAATATGAGTATTCAAAAGTTTTATTCTGCTATGACAGATATTTAGGATCAATTGGCTCTTACATAATTGGTAGAATTAAAGGCATATGGTGCTTATATTGAGTGTAGAGAGCAACAACGACTGGTACAGTTTTTAACAACACTTTGCAATGATTTCAAAGGACTTAGAGGTTCAATTCTGCATCGTTCTCCACTACCTTTTGTTGACTCTGTTGTTGGTGAGTTATTGGCTGAAGAAATACGTCTTTAGTCTTATTTTAAAAAGGGCATTGTTTCTGCTTCAAATCCTTCAGTATTAGCAGTGCCTTCTAAGCCATTCTTTAATCATCATAATAAGCCTTACACAAGGGGTGGCTTTGATGAGTGCAGTTTCTGTAAGCAGAAAGGTTATTGGAAGGCTCAGTGTCCTAAGTTGAGATAGCAGAATCAAGCTTAGAAGTCTGGCAATTAGTCACAATCTAATGCTCATAAACCACCTTAAGGTTATAAACCACCACACCATAACACTGCAACAATAGTTCCCTAGACTCTATTACCGATCCTAATATTTTAGCTAAGTAATTTCAGAAGTTTCTCTCCTCGCAGCCACAAGCAATGTCTGCTTCTTCTTCCAAAGGTATGTTGCCTCATAGTTCCTCAGGTATGTCACACTTTGAATAGGTCTTAGATTCTAGTGCTTCCCATCATGTCTCTAGATGCCTCATAGTGCTTTTGTTCCTATTGAGTTTTGGGGAGAAGTTGTTCTTACTGCTATAAGTTTGATTAATACAATTTCATCTTCTCATAGTTCGGGTCTATCTCCTTTTGAACAGTTATATGGGTATGTCCCTAATTATTCCTCATTTAGAGTCTTTGGTTGTACTTGTTTCATTCTTCGTCCTCATGTAAACAAAAGAAAGCAATTCCTAACAAATAGAACAGTTATATGGGAATGTTACAAGGCCTACCAGTTGCAAACAAATAGAAAGCAATTCCTAACATCATGCATGCACCCAAATCTCATTCTATTAAGGTCACTAAAGATTTGATCGAGTGCATGATTACTAGATTCAACTAAAAGCATTTCCAAAAGAAATTACCAAACATCACCATAGAGAAAGAATTAAATAGAAGCGCAAGCAGGTCTTGGCCAACAGATAAACCTACTAAAACTGTCAAGCACTATAAAGCCATAAGATTTGGGCCAATAACATGTAAATCTAAGAGATGAGAGACAAAGATAGAGAACATGGAAGAGAAGAAGACAGATTTGAGAGATGAGATAGAGGAGGCGACTGAGAATGCATTTAGGTTTAGGTATATAAAACCCTTTCAAATTTGGGAGCCAAAGGAGAATAGAGCAGGAGCTTAACAACTAACAAGTAACAATCGTGGAGCTGGGCATGAAGAAAAAGCAAAGAGGAGAGATCCAGAGAGCAAAGGGAGGGGGGGCGGCTGAATGTTACTTTAGGTTAAGGGTTAAAAAACATTCTATTTATACTTGTTATTTTCTTAAGTGCGTGCCTGGTTGAACTAATTCGGTTCAATCGGCTTCAGACTTTAGAAACCAAAACCGAACAGAACCGAAACTTTTTTATGGTTTTTTAATCAGTTAATTCAGTTTTTTTTGTTCGATTTTTTTAGTTTTTTTTCAGTTTAATCGGTTTATCGGGTTTTTTGCTCACCCCTAGTTTGATTAAAGTGTGTGTGTGTTGAAAATAGAGTTATAGAAGTTCTTAAGATTCTTTTTTGGTAAAAATGTGTTAAATTTAGATTTCAAGGATCCAAAAACTCGAACCCTAATTTTTTTTTATTACTAAATGAAGCTAGAAAGTGTTACAATGGACGATGTGTTATTTTTCTAGATAGGCATGCAGGGCTAGCCTTCCAAGCCTAAGAGTGTCAGGCCTATATTTTGAAAGGCCAAACACTAGCATGCATGGTTTATCCCTTTAAAGCCTAGTCACACCTAGGCTTCATTCTCGTGGCCCATCAAGTTTTTGTTTCTTTTCTATTTATTTATTTATTTATATTTAAAATAAAAATAATTTTTAAATAAATAATACAATAATATTTAAAAGATCATGAGACCAACTCTAAAGAATGAAAATTTAAAAAACAATCAATGTAAAAAATGGATATAAAAGAAGGATCGATATCAATTCAGGTTAACCTTTCAAACTCGTGATCCAGATTATAAAACTAGTATAAACCTAACGAAAAAATCATTAAGCCTAATTTCGAATCAACCATATGTTAAAGGATGAAATTAAAAAAAATTAATTTTAAGACAAAACCTAAAGCAAAAAAATAGTAATCAAAATAATGAGAACTAAAATTGACCCACCTTTAATTTTTGGTTTGACCAGCGTGAATTCCAAGAAGAGGAGAGAGAACAAAGGGGATAAGGGAAAAACAATGTCAACATCTATTAACTAACTAGATACAACATGCATTACCCCAATGGAAAGCCTACGGCGCGATGCTTTAGAAGACAAGATGGAAGGTTGTTTTTGGCCACCAAAGGAGCTCACACGCGCCACTTGAATGCAATGGGCCTCCTTCACATGATAGTGTGTATGGTACACACAATAACCTAGTTGGCTTGCCTATTCATCGTAGTCCGCTATATTATTTTTAGTTTCAATTCTGGTTCCTCAAAATCTAATTATTTTACATCAATATTGTACTTTCATTTTATACTTCCCAACTAGTCATAAATCAAGGGTCGAGATTCTCAATACATTGCAAGAACCTTATATCTAGGGGAAAAAAACCAAATTACAAATTCAAGTCTTAAATAAAATCAACGTGAATGGATTGAATTAGAAAAATGATCCAAAAAATAAAATAAACTCATCCCCTAACCATACAAATGACTCCCTAATATTAACAAAAAAACAAAAGATTGAACTGACCTCAAATTTGGTCTATAAAATCTCATTCTTTTAAATAAATGAAAAAATATATATTTTTATTTTGCAAAACTAAATATCAACAAGTGACATAACATTTCTCTGACACCTCAAGATTCTCATACACATGCATGAAAAATAAATCACCAAGACCAATTGCAAAAGAGAAATGTTAAAGAACCAAATAAAAAAAATAAATTGAGGTACTAAAGTGTAAAAAATCATAGGAATCACAAAGAGAGACATTGTTCAATGAACAATGAGTGAATAACTAAACTCTTTTAAATAAAAATTACAATAATTTTTGAATGAACAATGTTTCATATAAATCATCAAAACCAATTGCAAATCAAAATAATTTTAAAGGATTAAACAAAAAAATTAAAGACTAAAGTGTGAAAAAATATAGGGAAAAAAAAACATGGTTAGAATAAACTTTATTTCTCCTCATACGCCTACCTTGAATCACCGAATCCTTTTTGTCATTTGTTAATAATAATAATTTAACGATTTGTGTGTGTGTGTGGAGAAATTATGGTTGCTTCTTAATTTCTTGTTTTTTATCTGACCAGTTCAGTGCAATAGACCTAACCAATATTTTCTTTATATTAATATTCTTTTTAAATTATGGTTGCTTCTTAATTTCTTGTCTTTTGTCTGACCAGTTCAGTGCAATAGACCATGCCACCCTAACCAATATTTTCTTTATATTAATATTCTTTTTAAATTATGGTAGCTTCTTAATTTCTTGTCTTTGGTCTAACCAGTGCAATAGACTATGCCAACATAACCAATATTTTATTTATGTTAATAATCTTTTTAAATTATGGTTGCTAACAAGACAAAATCATACCATTTCAACTCTATCATTTAAAAGATGTATTTAGTTAATTTGTCATGTTAGGCGTATAATTGATGAATTCATGGACCAAATCAGCACTTAGGTTATGTGTAGACTTTTGACCTTCAATAAAATATTATTTAGAAATACTCAAATTTGCAAGTCTTTTTTTAATAGTTTTTTTGTGTTTTCTTTTGTAATTTCTTTAGTGCTAAATAACCCTCGTCAACATGCTAAGTGCTGCGTTAATTCGTTTTTGTTAACGAAAGGTAAGCATATATGCAAACTTACTATACTGCTAATTAATTAATACATGGAAACAGCAAGAAATTACCTTGAGTAAGATTACATCTGCAGGAGGAACTGCCTCAAACATATCCCCTCCAACATACTTCAAGTTTTTGCTGCCTTGCAAGTCAGAAACCACACGGGGGAGATCAAACACAGTGCAGTCCATGTGCGGAAACGCTTCTGCGATGCCCTTGGCCATGGTTCCTGAGCCTCCCCCGACATCCACCATAGAATCCACCCCCTCAAAGATGCCTTTACATTTGCTTACAACCAGCTTGCTAGCCAGCATGCTATCACTGGCCATGGCTTCATTAAAGAGATTGCTGAGCCTCGGATCTTGGCCGGCGTACTCCCAAAGTGTCCTTTCATGGGCAACACTAAATGCGGTGGCTTCATCATTTTGGAACCAGGTGCTCAGGCAATCATGCGGTTTTGTCAGAACTGGATCGAGCAACATAAGTAAAAGAGGTCTCATACTCAAGGGATTATCCTTGAGGAGGAGACGGGTGGATTGGGTAAGGGAATAGGCTTCTTGGTTAAGATTTTGCTGGGAAAAGAAGCCGGAGTGCACGAGAATACGCATAAGGCGGTGGACATATTGAGCTTTTGATGGGTGGATCGGTAGGGCAGACACAAGCTCCGAGAGGGTCATGGGTTTGCCATGTTTTTGGATCACATCTGGTATGCCTAGCTGAACGGCGCATTTCAGAGCCATGGAGTTTATGAAGCTGAATATATGATTCCACACATGAGTTTGAGCTTGAAGCAGCTCACCAGCACTTTCCTCGTTAATCAACTCCATTGATTTTTAGTATGCTACTGCTGTGATACCTCAAAGGCCAATTACCTACCTCTCCATATATATATCAGAGATGACTTTAATTCTCAACTTCTTTAATAGTGATTCCATTTTGAAAACGATTGTGTATCTTGAAAATGTGTTCAGAAGAATAGTATTTTAACCTTTAGCATAGGGCTACATTGGTGCCCGTTTTATTCCGTGTACTATGTCCAAAAAAAAAGTTTAACATAAAAAAAGATGTTAAGCGATACTAGCAATTTGAAAGAATAGTAGAATCATTAAATTATTGAATTCAATAAATTCATGTAATTAATAATATAATTAAAAAATATTAACAATAAATAAAAATACTAATAATAATAATTAATTATAAAAAATAAATTAATAATATCATATATGATAAAAAAAAAATTTATTGAAGATTTATCATTGTTTTGCCGTGAACATCACTTCGTTATCAGAAAAAACTCACCAAAATATTTGAATAATGCAAAAACACCCCACTTTCCAATTTAATTAATAATTTATGTCTATTTAAATACTAATTTGTCTTTCTGTCCACTTATTATAACAAAAAAAAAATACGATGAAAGTAAAAAAAATCCTAAAAGTCAATGAAAGATTTTTTATAATTTAATGGTAATTGAGTAATTTTATTGTACTTGTCAATTTAAATTTTTTTATTTTAATAGTAAATTAATTAATTATTTTACTTGTAAGAAATTATGAAAAAAACATTAAGCGAGCGGTAGCAGATGATCAAGAGAAAAAACATTATTAGGTCAGGTCAAAATACATGGAATATAATAATAATATTAAATATAACTAAAACAGGTAAATATTTTCCTGTGCACTGCATAATATAGCACATAATAAAATATTAAGTTAAATCCACCTTCAAGATTTTTGGGTCTAGTATTCCAGCCAAACTTAAGGTTCTTAAACTTTACATCATATCTACTTAAACTTGGATAATACAAGTTTGATATTATTATTAATATTAGAAATATTATTATTTTTATTATAACGAATAGTGTTAATATAATAACTAATGAATTTGAAAAACATATTATTAGTTATAGGTTTTTTTTTTTTTAATTAATATTTTTTTTATTTAATTAAGTTTATTAATATTAATGTTTTTCTATTTAGTTATCACACTCTCATGATATGGATCCCAGGTTTGACGGGTTGACCTGGTTTGACAAGTTAAACCAGTTGATTCATATTTTTTTTTCTTTTTCTTAAGTAGTTTTTTTCTTTTAATTTTATTTTTTAATATCGATTTGATCAAGAATTCTTAAATTTTATGATTTGTTTTGTTTACCATTTATTAGATTATTGTGATCTTATAAAATGATTTTACGGTATCCCTCCTTGCAAAGTCATTTTATTTAAATAATGTTTTGTTTTATTGCTTTTTCTTTTTTAATAATCTTTTTTTAAAATTTTATTTTATGATATTAAATTTTTTTATTATTATCATACTTTTATGACATGATCTTATAACTAGATTAATATTTAAAATTTTAAGTTTGTTGTTGTAATCAAACTCACTTTAATTTTTATCATACAAGTTTAATATTATTATTAATATTATAAAATCATTACAGAAGGCAAACCCAATACTCAATATAGGTTTACATAAAAACCTATCATTCTGCTATTAGATTTTTTTAATATTTTTTATACCAAAATAAAATTAACCCACGGCAGCACAAACTGAATTTATAGTAATATAGCTAAGACTTGAATGCCACCAACTCCACCACAGCTAGTGCTTGACACGCCACCCATAAGATAAGACAGCGAAATGACAGGCCCAGAGTTCATTGCTTGGAAAATTCAACCACCTTATCCAATATTTTGTTTTAAAACAATTTTAAAAAATATTGAAATTTTTTTAATTTAATTTTTAAAAATAATTTTAGATTATTTTTATTTATTGATATAAAAATTAAATTTTAAAAAATAAAAAAATATAATTTTAATTTATTTTTAAAAAATAACTATCACAATAATAAATATACTCTGCACCTGCGATCAATCCACTACTCTCGAGTCAATATTAATAAAACCGCGTGTTACAATCCCAGCGTTTGACATTAACATGGATATGGAAGTGTGACGCTAATAAAGGCAAACTAGTCACCACTGTGCTTGGTCAGCTAAATTATTTACTGTATAAAAAAAATAATGTTCAGCCAAAGTCATAACAAACTTTGTAATTTTAATAATCAAGTTGAGATTATATTTAATTGAAGAGTAAAATTAATAAAAAAAAATTGATATATAAAAAATAAAAACAACATTGTAATTAAATGATAAAATAAAAAGAATGATAAATTTTATAAAAAAAAATCAAAACAATAAAAATCAAATTGAAAAACATAATTCCATCATTTTAAAATGAATAAAAAAATTGAAAACCACTAATAATTTTACAAAATAACTAAGGATAAAAATTAGAAACCCAAGGGATAGAGATCACATTGAAGAATATAATATTTAGTAAATTGAAATTGAATAATAAAATTGAAAATAATCAAAACTTTTATAAAAGGATTAGGACCAAAAATTTAAAATCAAAAGAATAAAAATTGAAATTAAGACGTTAACAACCAAAAAAAGCTAAGCTGTAATTTTTAAGAAAAGAGAGATTATGGAAAAAAAAATATCCATCATTGTCAAACTAGACCCACCAATAGAGGCATGTGTCGCACTAATAAGAAAATGACTTAATGACGCTTTCAACAATATGGTGGTAGGGCTTTTTTGGATGCCGAAAGGTGTCGCACGCGTCGCTTGAAAGGCATGGGTGCCTTCCACACGTCCACCTTTTTTTTATTTTTTCAAATATAAAATTGCCCCTAAGCCAACTTTGTAATTACAAAATAATCATTGTGAAAAACTGAAAACGCCATATGACCTTAGGCTTTATTTTTTTTATTTTAAGGGTATTTTTGTAGTTTCACTTTGCTTTTTAATTGTTTATTATTTTTATATTTATGCAAAAACCAAAGTTGCCTCTCAGCTTAAATGATAATAGCAAAAAACAATCATTATGAAAATACAAAAATACCCATTGACACTAGGTTTAATGTTTTTAATGACAAATAAGCCATTAAAAACATTATTATATTATTTAACACCCTTCAAAGTTAATTTTGAGTTTTTGGATGGTGGGATAAAAACATTATTATATTATTTAAGTGAAAAAGAACTATAGATTTGTAACTACTATACTTTCTTAAGAGGTTTTAGTTTTTTTTTTTAATATTTTCTTGACCCTTCTTTTCTCCTTGCGAAAGCATTAGGTTCTTTTTTTATAGTAATATTTTCTTGACCCTTCTTTCCTCCTTGCGAAAGCATTAGGTTCCTTTTTTTTATAGTGTTTTGAAACATGAATTAAACAGTGTTTTCTAAAAATAAATTTAAATTATTTTTGTTTAAAATTAATTTTTTTAATGTTTTCGGATTGTTTTAATGTACTCATATCAAAAATAATTTAAAAAACTTATTTTGATATATTTTAAAATAAAATATACTTTTAACTATAATTATTACCACATTCTCAAACAACCATTATATAATATGTTAATTGGTCTAAGTTAATGTTTGCAGTCGTCAAGGAAATGTACACAACCAAAAATAAAAAAGCAAGTTTTATACATGGAGGAGCTATAATAATTTTTATGAAATCCACTTACATTGACTTTTGTTATCATCTTAAATTCTATCAAGTTTTATACTTGATAGATTTATCTAGAATTTAGATGCGTTGATTTTTAAAATTTAAACACAAAATGGCTACGTTTTCTTATGTGAAAGCTAATATAAGGATACTAAATTTATAATTATAAGAAGTTGATCAGATGGTTATGAACATTTGGTTGTTCAAGGCAATACTTAGAAGATTTTATTAAAGTTTTCTAAATATACTAGATCAATGTGAGAGATACATCTTTAAAATAAACAAATCAAACTTGAATGATAAAAAAAACACTAAAATTACTATTTATCTTGATATTTATTCTTGTCAATATTCGTTTTGAAGGTATATAAATATGTAAATTGCGACGCATTTTCATCCGTCTCCTTTCTTTCTTGATATATATTTTCATATACTAGAAAAAATATAGATTCATAATATAGAATCATTCAACTGAACATTAGTTGGTGGCTTACTCTCATCACTAGAAAATTAGAAAGAATTGACAGAATATTTCTTCGCCATTATGGAAAAACTTATGTCTACAATCACTATTCCAATGGAATAGCTGATAGAAAAATGTCACCAGCAATATGATTCTATTGGTAAATTTTTTTGATGGGATTGCTGATGAAATATTCAGACCAAAAAATTAGATTTTACAATCTATTTTTTGTTGGGAGTTCCATCAACAACATTAAGTACTAACAAATTTTTTTGTTAGAAATTCACCTTAATTGTCGACGAAATATTCCATTGCATATTTCATTAAAAATATTTATTCACCTATTCCATCGGACTCTGAGTGCTCATTTTTTATGGCATTACTAACATAATATTTCAACGGACTATACCATCGGTGTTTCCGTTAAAAATTCCAAAACCTCCTATAACTTTACAGCGAAATATGACCTAACATTGCTGATGGAAATCCCAACATAATAGTCAATTCTATTGATATTTCTATAAGAATGTCAAATTTGTTTTGCGTTTTTTTGTTGGTATAATCCCCATAAATGCATTTAGGATTATAATCTTAGAGCTTAAAAAAGAAAATTGAGATAATTTCAACTTATTTTTTATATATATAATTTATTGAATTTGTATTCTTAAGAAAAAAAAACCTACATTTTTACTTCAAAAAAATTTAAAACTCTTTGCAAGAGTGAATTAAATTTTCACTGGCATCTATGAAGAATTTCAGTTAAAAATACTATATTTCAAATCTTTAAAAGAGATTTTTGGTGAATACTAATAATCAAATCAAACAAACACTTAGTATTTGTTAAAAACATGATAGTTCAAGAATAAGATTGATCATTTATCAAATTGATAGTTGATGTTTTAGAATGTGTTTGGTATATTGTGGTGAAAATGTTGTTTGTAAAGTTTTAAATTTAATTTTTTTTACTTAAAATTATTTATAATATTTTTGTATAGTTTGAATATGCGATAAGAATAAATTTA
>CAXHTJ010001096.1:0-24145 GCA_964019445.1 Populus tremula
GCCCGAAACGGTGCCGTTTTGATGGCACTGTCGGTGTTCTTCTTCCCCTGGATGCGCGAGGCAGGGGAAGAAGAAGATTTTTCTTCCCCTTTTCGCCTAATTTCTTTCCCGGATTTGGCGCAATAAGACGCCCGCATTTCACCCACTTCCTTTTTATCCACCACGACGTTCCCCCCTGTTTTTGCCTATAAAAACAGGGGAAGGGGACCGAAAAAAAGGAGAACGAGAGAGAAAAGAAGACAGAGGGAGAGACTAACCGAGAGAAAGAGAGAGAAGAAGAAAGGAAAGGAGAGAGAAGGGAGAACGCAGAAGAGAGAAAGAAACAGGGGAGACTAAAAAAGAAGAAGCATCGTCGGCCACCACCACTGCCACCGCGACAGCAGCACCTCCTCCGTAAGCCGAACCGCTTTGACGCCACCCCGGGTAACCTCCTGCTCCCCGTTCATTTTCTTCTCCTGCTGCCCCGGCCTGCACTTGCATGCAGAACGTGCTGATGCACAGTAACCAGCCCATTTGGGCTTGGGTTGGGCCGTCAGCCTGCCCATGTAAATGGGCATGTCGGCCCAACCCATTTATTTGGGCCTGACCCGGCCCATTTCAAAGAAAAAAGATAAAATCAAAAAATCAAAAATTTGTTTCAGCATCTTATAATTTTTCCGCGTAGTTTTTATATCATTTTGATTAATATCGAGCAGTATTTTTATGTCGTAAAAAATACTAAATCTGATATTAAAATACCCGGTTTTTCATCAAAAACTTCCAAAAATACAAAAAAAATCCAAAAATACAAAAAACTGTTTTTGTGCATAGGGCCAAGTGTCTCAAAGCTAAAAAATCATATCGTATTTTTTCATACACCAAAAAACAATGTTTTAGCATGCATTTTGGCTTTAATAACCAGTTTATTAAGGTCAAGAGAATATTGGCCAAAATTCAAAAATAACAAAATTTTATTTGGTTTGTCTCTTAGTATCCGGGGTATGACATTACACGTAATGCATATTTCGGATATTAATTCTTTTTTTCGGAACAATAGAACCTGGGGTATGACATTACATGTAATGCGTATTCCGAACAATAAGAAACCACAACACGATCTTAGATTTTTATTAGACATTAAAACAATGGAGCCTACCTTAGGTGGGCGTAGTTGGGGTGCTAATACCTTCCCTTTACGCAACCAGTCTCCGTACCCAATCTCTGAGACCAGTTAGGGTTCCTAGTAACCAGAAACTAGTGGCAACTCCCATTCAAATTTTTCGCTGATAGGAGACAAGACTTCCTTGTCTATACAATTTTGCCAGGAATAAATCAATAATTCCATTTTGTTATTCCTTGAGGGTGGACGATCGCCTCACTGCCGCACACGTGCGACATTGGCCCTAATGTCTCCTACACTACTAATTATCTTTAAAGCCAATGTTGTGTTATTTCCCAAGTTGTTTTGAAAATTATGATAAATTAAGTTGTTTTTTAATAAATTAAATGTCGATAACAAATTGTGATGAAATATTTGATAACTAAATAAATCAAAATACACTAATAAACTTGAAATTGAAAGTAAAACCTTGCTCATGTCCAATATAAATATCTTGATGTGTTATTATTATGAAATTTATAACTATTGTTATAACTTCTAGACGAGATCTAAATAAAAAAGAACTAGAAGAGAGCAAATCACGGCAACCAAGGAAGGGTCCTAGGAGTCAAGAAGATCAGTGGAAATTTGGGATTTTGATCATGGGACAGACTAACACATCCCATGGGTTAGAGCTTCCATCATCTTCTTCTTCTTGCCAGTTTACGTGTGATCACCGATCGAACCATCACTGTCAATTAATGGAATGGGGGAAGATTCCATCTCCTGAATTTATTTATTTTTAATTAAAACCGAGACGTGGGATACGTGGAAAGATTTTTTTAACAACCAATGCCGAAGACAGCACTGTACTAATCAAGTGAACCTTCATTAATTGACTTTTCAAGTACGATAGTGTAAACTCGAAATTTTCGGTCATTTAGATACCATCAATAAGTTTGGATTCCTTTATTTTCGTGCATGAAAGTAATATTCCATTTAGAACAGCCTAGGCACAGCTTCATCCAAATAATTGAAATATGCATGCAATTATTTTTATTTGTGATATTGATTGGTCATAACTTAATTTCCATTGATTTCACGATCATTCCAAGGAAGAAAACTTTATTACAAAACTTCTAGGTTGCTTAAATTGATGTGTTAGCTAAAACACTACTAGCTCAACAACATGCACTACACCGCATGCAGGGCTATTTATTCTCGTATAAAAAATTGATATTCAAGTGGCGCAAGCATGTTTAAAAACAAAATATGCAATACAGGTCATATATTCAACTGAGTTAAATAAGTTGATTTTATTTTTAAAAAAAATGATATCGATTAGACCAAAAAAAAAGTAATTGTGATAATTTGGCAACAAAAAAATCTTTTTCAAAAGGAAAAAAATAATGTAGCTCAATTCTCAACCAATTAAATATAAAACGAACAATACGGATTTTGAAGGACATGACTAGAAAAATATTAAATTTTCTTTTAAAAGGATGGCTCTATAAAAAAAGACCGAGTCAACTCAGGTTAACATGCCAAACCCGCAGTCCAAGATCATGAGATAATGATAACTCAAAAGAAAAAAAAAAAAGAGAATTGCAAAGCCTAATATATATATATATATATATAACAATGTCAAATGATGGTATCAAAGAACAATTAGTTATCAAAAAAACAATGTCAATGGGCATCAACTTTCCAAACCTGCGACTCAGGTTATTAGACTGGAAGCACTCCACCTGGTAAAACCATGAGTTCCAACACCTAACCAATCAAATGTTGAGGGATGAAATTGAGAAAAAATTCAATTATACAAAAGGATCTAAAACAAAAAATTTCAATTAAAAGAATAATGATCGATATTGAAATAATAATAAATAAATTACAGGGGAAGTAGTTTTTTTAATTGAATGATGAAATTTAAAAGAAAAATTAATTTAACAAAAGGAGCAAAATCAAATTAAAAAATAAGGATTAAATTGAAAAAAAAAAAACCACCAACAAAAACCATCTTACCAACGACTACGGACAATGCTCTAACAAGAAGAGGAGGCTACGAGGACTTTAGCGACACGATAAAAGAGCATTTATTTTGCCTCCAGGAGGCATTACACGCGCCTCCCATGCGCTGATGAGTGCCTTGCATGCACTAGTTACTTTTTTTAATTATACTTTACATTTATTAAAATACCAAATTGCCCCTTATCCAACATCACCAAAATACTAGTGTGAAAAGATGAAAATGCCCTTAGACACCAAATCAAGAAGTTTTTCTTCCTTGGACACTACCAGAAATTCGCTTAATACCAACGGATTTACCGACATAATACTTCTTTCGGTAATTTGAGGTCGCAATTACCGACATAATTTTTTCGTCCGTCATTCCATCTGTATATATCGATGCAAACATTCGGTCAGTAGTTACCGACAGAATTACGGATGAAAAGTTCAAAATTAAAAAAAAAAAGCGGTTCGCTGACGTGGAGGATTTTACGGGTGATGTTTTCTGATGGAATCATCGAGGGATTCAAAACAAAAGCTCCGTATAGTGACGTGACTGGTTAACCGGTTAAAATGGTGACGGAATCACCGAGTGATTCAAAACGGCAGCTTCGTACATTGACGTGTCTTGTTTGCCATCAGAATAGCCGACGGACTTACAGAAAAAATAATTTCATCGGTGAATCCATCAGTAAAAGTTAATATATGCTCACTCTGCCGACCCTCTCCTCCCCTATTTCTCCTTCTTCCTCCCCATCCCAACTCTCCCCAACTGCAAACAACCACCACCCCCCAAAAAAATCTCCCTCTTCTCATCACAACAAGTCATATTTCTTAAAGTTTTGTGGTCATAGGATTTGTGTTCTGATTTACCAACGGATTTTATCATTTTTTTGTAAGTAATTCTATATTTTTAAATTTTAACATTTAAAAGTTAATGTTGTAACCCATTTTTGGGTCCCCACAAAAATAATAAATCAATTTTAAAAAAATCGGCTGGTTACTGTTCATCTTCTTCCCCGAAAAAAGTGCCCAAGTGGCTGCATTCCAGGCGCATGTTCCGGCTCGTGTGGCCCCCAAATCCGACAAACCATGCACCAACATGTCCACCTAAAACCCCTATATCCCCTAGCATTGTCTGCTCGAGCCTATAAACACCAAAACAGCTCCGTTGAGTGGCTCAAAGTGGCCACCTCGGGCAGTTCACAGCCTTGAGCTGCCAAATTTGGCAGCTCGAGGTGCACACTTTGAGCCAACGGTTGAGATGCTTCCCAACTGAATCAAGGGCTGCAATTTTTCCCCAATGTAGACAAGATTGCCCTCTTCCACAGCCTATAAATAGAGTCGGATTTGATGATCTGAGGGTTGAGAAATTCAGGTCCAAAGTCATCCAAAAAACCAGCATTTTCGCCCAATTTCTGCAGATTTTTCTTCTTCTTCTTTCTTCCTCTGCAACAGGAAACCGACGCCGTCTTCCTCCAACTCCACCGCTGCAACCACCGGTTGAACCACCTCATCACAGCAGCCACAACCTCTTCGGCCAAGTGAGCCCCTCTTCCTTTCCTCCTCCTTCCTTTTCCTTTCCTCCTCTTCTTCTTCTTCTTCTTCCTCCTCCTTACCTACTGTTCACTGCATGAACAGTAGGCGTGAAATATAATTCACGTCCTACTGTTCACGCAGGACGTGAATTATATATATATATATATATATATATATATATATATATGTGTGTGGTGTGTGTGTGTGTGTGTGTGTGTGTGTGTTATAATTTTATAAAAAAAAAAATCATTGCATATTATATGTATAAAAATAAGAAAAAAAATATTTTGAAAAATCTTTGAAAAATATTGTTGATTTTCTTGCATTTTTTTCAAAATGGCTTAATAATGGTTTGTATTTCTATACCGTAGAGATATAAATTCATTATTAAAATACCCGGTTTTTGTCAAAACATCAAAGATTTTCAAAATAAAAAATGTTTTTACTTTCAAATTTTTTTTTTCCAAAAGTCCTTAAAAATATTGTTGATTTTTTCCTGCATATTTTTATTAAGGTGGATTAATGTTGGTTAGTATTTTTATACCGTAAGGATACAAACCCAGTATTAAAATACCCGATTTTCGTCAAGTTTTTGTTTTAAAATACGGCCTAGTCTCTCCAATATATATATATATATAAATATTATAATGTCATATTTTCACACAACAAAGAAAATTTTCAAAACAATATATGTATTAGCATGCAGTTTGGCTTTAATAACCAGTTTATTCAAGTCATGAGAACTAGGCCAATATTTCAAAAATTCTAAAAAATCTTTTTTTTGTTTTCTTTTAGTATTTGGGATTACGAATTTATACGTAAAACGTATTCCTAAATATTATTAATGAAATTTTGGTATGGACGTTAGAACGGTTAGGATTTTACCCGATAAGATAAAGCCTTTCTTACCGAGGAGGATTTTTTTTGAACCACAGACAAACCAACAACTAGGAAAACACGAAAATACCTTAGTTTTTATCAGACAATAAAACAATGCAGCTTACCTTAGGTATTTGGGGTGCTAATACCTTCCCTTTACGCAACCAGTCCCCATACCCGATCTCTGAGACCAGTTAGGGTTCCTAGTGACCAAAATACTAGGTGGCGACTCCCATTCCATTTTCTACCAATAAAAGACAATATTTTGTATCCCCATAGATATAGATAGATTTACATTATAGATTAAGAAAATGGAAACAAACACATGTATGATTTTCGTCGCGACGCCGCACACGTGCGATAGTTAATTTTATTGTTTTTAAAGTATATGTATTTTGTTAGTAGATGTAAATGTTTTATTGTTGTTTCTCAAACAAACTTATTGTATATGAATGTATAATTTTATACTTGTTATGGTTTGTTTTATATTTTGTAAGATTGTATTTGTTTGTAAATTATTGAAACTTTATTGAGTTACCGAATTACATGTGCTGTTTTGAAATAATTAAATTCACCCGCAAGTACGAGGCATAGTGGAAGGACGACCTTTCAATGCATGTTTGTTAATGTTTTAGTTTTTTTTAATTATAACATAATTTATGAATAACTAATCACTATATCATTAATTTAATTTATTTTCAGGTTCACAAACATTGAGGCCACTTGAGTAATATCATCGGCGTTTAAATCATCGATGGAGATTCTATTATTTCAATGGAGTTTGATATCTAGACATCCTGAATGGACACCTCAAATCAATGCATGGTTTGACAGATTTGAGGTTGGTATTAATTTATAATTTCCAGCTTATTTCTAATAAATTATTAATATAATTGTAAACAAATTATTATTTTTATTTAAAATTAATTATTTATACACAAGACAAATTCGACTGGGATAGTGTGCATGACACTGTTGTGAGGAGGGTGTGGGAAAATCACGCAGCAACTAGGTAACATCGAAAACTATACGACATTTTTTTAGAAAAAAATTTATGTTTCAAAATTTAATTTCTCGCTATGGAAGTAGGTTGCATGTTTTTTGGTATGACGCACAAAAAAAGGCAAAAAAATACGAGAGATAATGGTCTCCAAAGCTAGAACGATTTTGCGGTTTGGAGGTTTTCAAACCGATTATACATCCCGACAAATATATAGCCGCTTTATCTTGAGGACATGACATCTGAGCGGTTTCATAGGACGCTCACTATCCGATGCTGGCAACCAAAATCGGCCAATTTATGGCTTGGTGACAACGCACACCAGCGGCTCTGTTCCGTTTGCTGCACATGCAAAACAAATGGTAAGATTAATTTAAATGAAATAGATTGTTAAATTAATTTGTTGTTAATTAATTTTTTTTCATTATAGGCTACATCTCTTGGACATGAACCGAGCTCGATGGACTTGTTTGTTAAGATGCACGTGCGGAGTCAAGACCGTCAAAAGGGGAGGCAACAGTTCATTGACAACTGTGCTCAAACACATTGTATTTGTTCAACCATTTTATTTTTGTAAGTTATTATTTTTATTGAATTGAATATGATGATTACTTTTTTCATTTTCAAGAGACTAATAATAGCTGGTTGGGGGAGAGATATGGGGACGATCCTTCGACCTATTCGGAATCCAATCCGTATTTGTGGATGGAGGATTGGATCGTCCAATGGACCCTTCTTGTTACCCATTTTTAGGTTTCCACACAAAAAATGAGAAAATACAAAGAAAATATTCAAAAGAAATCCAAAAAAAAACAATAGGAGCAAGAAAAGGATGCTGGAATGCCCAAAACAAATGTCAAAATTGATTTCGGAGGTTCAAAAATACAAAAGATTAATATTTGACAATATATTTTTACTGATGAGAGCCTTGGGGACAAGGAAAATTCAATTTGAGAATGAAAAGTCTAAAATCAGATGTTTATGGACTCAATTAAATTTTATCCAAGGTGTAATTGAATTTATAAAGGGTTTGATTGCAAGAAAATTGATCTTTTAAGTCAATTTAGGCTTTTATTAGAAGAAATTAAAGTTCTGGGGTCCAATTATAATTTTGAAGAGTTGATTTGGTCAAATCAAAAGCTTAATTGCATAATTATTGAAGTTTAATGGCCAATTAGGGACTTAATTGAAACAATCCGAAACCAAAGACGAAACCAGAAAAGGTGCTAACATTAAGGGACCCAATTACAATTTTTTAAGGGTTTGATTACAAACAGAAGAATCCAAACGACGCCGTTTCCATTGAAGCACTATTCACTGTCTTTTTAAACATGGCAGCTGTGGCGATAGAGGCAGGAGACGTTAGCAGCGATAATGGAGCCGCTTCAATCAGGAGGCATGTCTCACGCCACCATGTACGTCGGCCGTTACTCTGTTGCCGGAAAACGTCTGCATCATCTGGCTATAAAGCCAGAGGAAAGAAGCAGTCAGAGAAGAGGACCCGAGGGGAAGAAAAAAAACGAGACAGAAGGGAAGAAAGAAAAGGAGAGAGAATAATGAGAAATAAAAAAGTAGAGGGAGACGTAAGGAAGAACTGGGCAAGAGAGGGTGGAAGCAATAAAAGAGGAGAAGAAGAACAGAGGGGTAGAGCGAGCAGGGCAGGGAAAACCAAGAGGAGGAAGTGCGAGGAGAAAACAGAGAGCACAAAAGGAAAAACATAAAAAAAAATACGAGAAGGGGAAATACAAAAAGGGTAGAAGGGAAGGGAAAAACAAAAACACGAAGAGAAGCATTGTCAGCCATCGTCTTATCACCAAGCGCCAGCTTCACCTCCAGTTGCACTAGGGAACAGGGAAGAAGAAAACGAGAGAGACGGCAAACAGAGAAACAGGAAAAAAAGAAGAACCGGAATAATCCGAAGAAAAACAAACGAAAAAGAAGAAGATAGAGGTCCAAAGCATGTTGTTGCCTTCGTGGTTCCAGGTAAACTTCTCCAACCTTTGCAGATAATGCACAAAACACTGTGCAATTGAAGATTATTACACCGTGACTGTAGCAGGCGTGCGTGAATTGTTCACGTATGCATGTTGCTAGAAACCAGCTGGTTGCAGCCCCGCCACATGCGTCGGGCTGGGCCCAGTCCGAAAAAAACAAAATTTTCAAAAATCTTTTCAAAAAAAAATTATGGTTTTTCTCGTTTTATTGTATTTTGATCAATATCGGTTTGTATTTTTATACTATAAAGATACAAATCAGTATTAAAAATACCCAGTTTCGTCAAGACATTAAAAAGAATGTTTTTGTTTTCATGCATTCGGCCAAGTCTCTCAAAATTTAAAAACAAAATCATCATGTTGTATTTTCATACAACAAAGAAAATTTCAAAAAAATATGTATTAACATGCATTTTAACTTTAATAACCAATTTATTAAAGCCACGAGAACTAGACCAATATTTCAAAAATTCCAAAAACATTATTTTGTGTTCTTTTAATATATATGGTTACGACCTTATGTGTAAGACGTATTCTGGATATTAAATTGTTTTGCTAACGTTAGAACAATTAGGTTTTACTCGATAAGATAAAAATCTCCTTATCAAGAAGGACTTTTCTTAACCATAGATGAACGAACAACTAGAAAACACGACAAGACCTTAGATTTTATCAAACAATAAAACAACGCACCTTACCTTAAGTAGGGTGTATTTGGGGTGCTAATACCTTCTATTTACGCAACCAGTCCCCGCACCCAATCTCTGAGACCAATTAGGGTTTTTAGTCACCAAAATACTAGGTGGCGACTCCCATTCCAATTTTTCATTGATAAGAGACGAGAATTCCTTGTCTCTGAATATTTTCCAGATAGATAGAAGATAACATATTTTAAGGGTGGATGTTTTCGCCGCGACGCCGCAAACGTATGACAAATCCGATAAATCAGGTTTACAGGATCTCCAACACTACAGGCTCCAACACTACGACCGAGAACTTGCGGGCGGCTTGTAGTGTCTCAACTATTGGGAGCTCCCAATCAGTTTCGAGCACCCAATCTAAGGAGTTTGTGGCCTTGAAGCAACACACGGCTCAACTCATTGAAAAATACGACCACCTATCAGCAGAGTATACAAAACTCAAAGTGAATCATGAACAGCTTCGCCAAATAGTTATGAACATGGCATTACAGAGTGGTGATCCATGTGCGCCTACTTCTTTTTAGCCGTATAACAACCAGCCTCCTCCTCCAGCTCCATCATTATGTTAATTTGTAATGAATATTATTTAATTTAAATAGTTAATTTAATATTTTTTGAAACACATTCAATTTGTAATGAATATTATTTAATTTTTTTTTTTATGTTTAATAAAAATTTTATTTGCATAATTGGTTTTTTTACTATTAATTTATATAATTTTATATTATGTATTCTAAGTAATTTTTTAAAAAAATATTTAAAAATACTCACCAAGGGTTTTACCGACGAATGTATCCGTCGCATTTGATAGAGAGCAGGGAAATGTCAATCTTAGCGATGAATTTATCGACGGAATAAATCCGTCGGCATTTCACATTAGCTTGGTGCAAATTTCACAATCAGCGATGAGGTTCCCGATAGAAATAGTCTGTCGGTATTGCATACACTCACTGATATAATAAATCCGTCAGTATATTTCAAGCTAGAACTGTATTTTTTTTTTTCACGCAATTTCCATCTATAAAACCATCAACAATGTTTTTTTTTTTTACCATCCGTGTTAGCGACGAAATGAGGTATTACCGACGAAAGAAAAGCCGACAGACAGTTTCCGTCGGTGATGTTGTCAATAATAAAATTACCGACAAACTATGAATCATGTACCGACGGAATATTTTTGTTGGCAAAATTGTGAAATCTTATAGTAGGATATTTTAATTGTTTCACTATTCTTTTAAAATGAAAAAAGTCGTACTTGCACCCCGAACAATTTGATAATGATGAATGAACCTTATGCAAAAACTTCACAACCACCAATAGCTAGTTCAATTATATTTTATGGAAAGAAAAAAATTGTTATTACATTGTACCAATGAACATGGTTCTTGAGTCTGGGTGAACAATCGTTATTACATCTCTAGAATAATTGTTTATATAAAACAATGTCAAATATTGTTTTTCTTTCAAAAGAACACTAATTTAAATTTCAACAAAACAAAATAACTTTCTAGTATAATTCCTCATTTTCCTATCATGATTTTTTTAATATAGCATTTTGAGATATGGAGGAAATTAATGATGTTTTAAAAAAATATATATTAAAGGAAAGAAATAAGGATAAAAGCATCTCTTTAATTAACACCCCTTATAACTTATTAATGCACACCTTTTTTTGCCACATTTGCTTTATTAGAATATTTATTTTTAAAACAACAACTTATCATAACCTTAAAACCAAGTGTTAAAATAAATAAAACAATTACGTTTAATATTTTTTATGCAAATATAAAAGAATAACATACTTTTCATGTGTTGTCACAGAAAAAACCGTTTTGAAATCTATTTTTTAACTAATCAAATGAAAATAAAAAATGCATTAGCACGCAATACAATGAATAAAATTTTGGAACTAAATTGTATAATTTGTTTTTTGGTTGAAACCTACTTTTGTGATTCATGTAATTCTTTTTACTAAATCGTTTTTTATAATAAGCATAGCTCATTGAATAAAAAGAAATAGAATTTTGAAAAACAATATTTTTTTTATCATAATAATTTATTTTGATTAAACTTTAAGAAAAAATAGTTAAAAAAAAAAACAATCAATAAGGCATGTACATAAACAAGGCTTGCTACTATAATAAAAGATATTATAATATATATATATATTTTTTAAAGAATGGTATTTAATGGAATGATATCCTAACAACAACAAAGATGGAATGGTATTTAACCAATTATAATTAAAAAACAACAACAAAGGGCTCAAAAAAAATATTCTAACAACAACCGTGGTGTACTAGGCTACTTTTTAAAAAAACAAAAAAACAAGAGTAGGTCTGTGCGCCTTACTTATTTTTATTTTTTTAATTAGATTAGACTAATGATGCGTCGTTTTCTCAACCAATTTTTTTTAAAAATCAAATAACCATCATATGTATTGGCGAATGATGCATCTTTTATTATCAAAATCTAGCCATCTATGGTGCTAAAAAGTCATGTTTCTAACTATAAATCTAAAACAAAACTATTTTAACCTTTTTTACTTTGAAAACACTTAGAAGATTAAAAAAACACCTCAATAAAACTTTTTTGTTGAATAAAACCTATTAAACACCAATATTGATTTTTTATGATTGGAATGTGATAAACTAACAACTTTATCTCTAATTCGTGTTTTCTGGATGAATTTCTCTCTTTTCTTTCCAATTTAAAGACTAAAATATATAAAATAAAATTTTGAATCAAAATGTTAAACTATCAAACCAAAGGTATCAAAAATAAATTTGCTCAAAATATTTAGGCATAAATTTTTCAAAAGGCATGGTTTTGAAAAGTAGACAAAAAAGCCTTGTACTGTTTCATCTTTGTTAAATTTAGCCCTCTAAAATTGTTTTTTTTTTTTCACAAGCACCAAAATTGAGTTTTTTTATATATATATAAAATCAAGCATCAATATAATCTTGGGATATTCCTTTAACATTTAAATAACCTCATTAAAAATAAAACAAACATAGATCATGAAGTCCAATTCAAAAGAAATGTAATAAAAAAGGATAAAATTGAAGAAAAAAATTAATAATTGAATTACAAAATAATGAAGGACTAAAAAAAACACTAAGCGAATTCATAATATTTCTTCTCACGTGTTAAAGTAAAACCTAGAGGAGATTTAGATATGAAAATGGATTGTGAAGATATTTGAAATTATAGCTTGCTCCAATATAGAAAACTTCTATATGATTTTGAATAATTTTTCACTCATCAAAATTTACACATAATGTGTTGTTGGCTCTCCCCGTGAAACTAAGCGAGGGCTAAGTTAGCTTTAAAAGAATTTTTTTATATTTTCACTCATCATTTTTTTTTTTCATGATTGTTGCTTAGATAAGACCCGTTCTTTCTGACAAATGCCGTCAAAAGAATTAATTCGTTGAATCTTGTATGGAAAGTCAACTTGTCATGGAAAATAAATTTATGACTTGCGTGATTATGTTTTGGTCCTGTTCATAAAAGACTACTGTATTTCGTGGAGAAGTGGTGGTAGGCTATGGGTTTGGGAAAAAGGATAGCTCAAACACACGGGTTTGATTTTTAGTGAGGCTTGTGCTGCATGTGATGGTTTGTGGGCTTCAATCGACGTCGGGTCGGGTTTAAATCTTCTTTCATAAATGTTAATAAGTTCGGGCCATGGCTTTGTTAATCTGGGATAAATTCTTTGGGCTGTATTCATGGGTTTGATGGGATCGTTAATCTTCTTTCTAGTTTGGTCGTAAAAAAAAAAATGAGAAAAGAAAAGAAAATGCCAAAAATAGTTTAACATTTTAACATTTGATAAAAAAAATTGTCTTGCAAAAGGTCCAATTTTTTTTTTTTTTTTGCATTAGCTTTTGAATAAAAAGTCTAGTTTCCCTTTTTAAAAATTAAAAAATTTGTATATGCATATTTGGACTAAATTACAAGTTTATTATATCCGTTAAGATTTGACCGAAATCAAAAGGCCCATTGGGTCGGCATATATAAATTTCAAAACCTCATTCTCACCATGCATATTGGTCCAAAGCCCTATCCTCACAATTGACACTGGTCCAATGATTGTTTATAACAACTTCTACGCAATCTCCTTGTTTAATCAGCCATTACCTCTCCCGCCACCATTATTCCATCACCAAAATCTCCTTGTTCATTTTGATTTCTCTTTCGTTACATTGTGAGTGACTTTTTGTCTTTATTTTTTAGATTTCATGATTTAACATGTTGTCTGTATGGATATTCACAAGATCATTCTATAAGAAAAAAGAAAAAAGGAAGGTTCCTAAAAAAAAAAAAAGGAAGGTTTCTCATATTGTGTGTCATAACCCAATTTTTAACTTCTTCTATTTTATAAAAAAATAATGTTTGAAATGACAAAAATGAGGAATAAATTGAAATTTGGGACAAGACAACATAAATTGGAAGTTAAGGGACTTAATTGAACTTGAAATTATTTAATTAATGAGATCAGGGACCCAATTGTTAAATATCAGAAATTCAGAGGCCAAGTTGAAAATTGCCATTTCCAGATATGAACGACGCCGTTTCTGAATCAGATGCTCCACCTTCTCGTCGCCTAGGACAGTTTCAGCAGGAGACCTGTAACTGTAGATCGATGTAGGGGGTCCTCAATTTTCTTTTTGAGCACGCATGGATGAACGTGGCTCACCCCAAAATGATTACAATGTTAAAAGAACAGACAGGAGGCGGAGGAAAAACAGGGGAGGAGAGGAGAACGGGACATACAGAGAGGGAGAGACCGAAGAGAACAGAGAAGATAAACAGAGAGGATAGGCTAGCGAGAAACAGAAACAGGGAACATTGGCCAATCATCGTCTTCGCCGCAGCACCTGAACCAGGACGCAGAGAGATAGAGAGAAAAGGGAAACAAGAATAAAAAAGGAGAGACCAGAGAATACGAACGAAGGAAACAGAGCCGAAGAAAAGAACAACCAGAGAGAAAACAGACGAACACAGGAACAGAGGGAGCATTGTCCGATACACCATCATCTTCGGCTTCGTCCCCAGCTACACAGGTAAGCTTTCGTTCTCCCTGTGTTTAGAAATGTAATTACCCTGTCACTGTGCAAAGCATGCGTGAATCATTCACGCATGCATGCACAGTGACCAGCTGGTCTCGCTTTTTTTTTAGTTTTTTTTTTTTTATATTTAGTCAAACAAGTTATTTTTTTAATATATAAAAAAATCCAAAAATATTCGTGGGTCCCTATGAATTTATTTGTAGGTCCCTTGTATTTTTTAGGTATTTCACTATATTTAATCTATGGATTTTTTACTGTGAAATGTAAATCTAGATTTAAAAAAAAAATAAAAAAATGTGTGCATAAAAATAAATTTTATTTTTATTTTTATTCACTAACGCTAAAGTCAGGAATAAAATATGATTTAAATTATTTTATTTTATAGCTACGTAATATTAACTACACCGTTGAAGTATCCGTAGTTGAATATTGATTGGCGCCAGAGTCAGGAATATTATAATCATCGATTCAACCAATACAAAGAAGAATCCACTTTTTTTTTTCATGCTTGCTTGTTGGTGATTCCTCTCTTTAGCTGAAATTGCTCAAGTCAGAACTGTTTTGGACATATCTGTCGGTTAAGATTTATGTTTTGAAAAATTTGAAATATTGAAGTTCCAATAAATGAACAAATGAAACTTCTATTTTACCTTATTATAGTTTTCTTAAACAACTGAGAATGATTCTTTTATCAACTACAGAAACTAAAGCACATGAAAACATAAATTTGATTTTCAATTCAAGACAACAAATTTATTTAGGTTTTGGAGGGAAAAAAAACAGGCTTATAGGGCAACAAAATTGAAGGAGGTTCCAATTTCATTGCAATATTCTATCCTTTCATCACAGGCCACCGTTAACTATAATTGATTAGTTAAAATTTTCCAGGAAAGATTGTGGCAAGTCAAAAAGAAACATTTCTTGTTGATAATGACTTTAAAATGTTACTGTAAATCTAAAGTTCAACATTGCATGGGAATTTTTGTGAAAAACAGAGGATGAAAAAAAATATGCTTAACATAAAAGAATCAAGCACACAACACATAAAATTACTTTTCCGCTCGGTTAATTAGACCATTAATGGGATTACAACAATTTATAAAAAAAAACAATTGTAAAGAACTCTATAGCTTTTTGTGTCAAATTCAACAATAATTAACATGGATGAATCACATTGTTTCTAGTATACAAAAGAAAAATAAAGCAGTAACACTGTCAACTATTATAGACAAACAAATAAGAAACCCATTTAATCACAAAACAACATATAATCAATCACAATAAATAAAATTAATGAAGCAAACACAAATTAAATCTAGAGTTAATTAAAATAAATTTGAAGATGGAGATAAGGCAGGAACATACGGTTCTCTCTCTCTCTCTGTGTGAGTTTTCCCAACTAGTGTTTTTCTGAAACCAGAACAATGGAGACCTCTCGGCACAATTTATATGCGTAAAGGTGACAAATCTTCATTTCAAAGAAGGGAACAAAGGGGAACATGGCAAATGATATGCTACTTTTCATGAAAAATTTAGAAGGATACGAGAGAAGGGAACATAGGGGAACAAGGATGAAAAATTTGGGAAATAAGGGCAGGATTTTGCCAGATCTGAACAGTAGAGCCTCTCGGTTGTTTTGGAAAAAAATTTCAATGGTTTCGTTGTCTTTTGGCAAGAGACAAGAGAAGGGAACAAAGAGAACAATGTTTTAAGAAATTTTTTCAATGGTAATCTGCACTGTCGGTGAGAGAAAGGAGACGAGAAAAAAGCACTTGCAAATTGATTTTCACAAACTGAGGTCCGTCCTCAGTTTCGGGTGGGACCCTCGTACAATAAAAGTATGGTTAATATTTAACTAAACACTTGTAACCCATGTTTTCTTGCAACTGCATCCACAACGCCAAACACTCACAATACCTTGAATAACATACATACTAGTCTAGGCAAACCATATTAAAACTCATTTATCATTGAAAACAAACAACAATGCAGCTTACTTTAGTTAGGATATATAAGGTGACGTCTATTTTTCCTATTACACAATCAATCTCTTACCCAGAAACTCTAAAAACTAGTTAAGGTTTTTAGTTACTATTAAACTTTGTGTCTAATTTTTTCTTCTTCCTATTTTACCCCTCTTACACGTCACCTGACCTCGAAGTCCACATGCAAAACTACAACATAAAAGATTGTGCACACACTATAACATCACAAATTATTTAGGTACAATTTCCATGTAATACGTCCGAAACAATGTAATTGTTTTTTTATGATTTGAGAATCTATCGAAATTTGAGCAAAGTCTCTCCTATACTTGGAGATTCCAAATTATTGACTCCACATGTTATACTTCAATAAAAAATCAATTCAAGTTCAATTCATTATCCAATCTTCTTGAACTCATAACATCACAATTCATCTTGTAACATCAGTCATGTTTTATATTTAACTACTACATGAATTAAATTAAGATTCATCCACAAAAATAATCGGAATATGACAACATATTTTAACGATAGTTTTAACCAAACACCTTTAAATACTTTTTATTTAATAATAATTTCAATCGTATTTTAAACATTTTCTTAAACTTACTTTTTTCAAACTGTGCTTGTAAAGGTTACCATAATATCAAACACATACTAAGTGTGTTTACAAACTTCCCAAACGATATCTATAATCAAGTACTATATATTTAGTATAATATTAATCACACGACCCTCGACGTTTACTCATGCAGTCGGATACGAAGGATACATGGCAATGCCACACAGGCCTTCGCTTGCACCAATGCCTCTTTGCATCCTCATATACCCACTTTCACCCCAATCGGTTCCCCAAGAATTCTTCACCAACCAATAATCAGTCCCATCACTGTTAGTACCATATCCAATTGCAGTAACCGCGTGGCTTTGCGCTGTCCCACAATCCCCATTGAAGACACCACTTTTATAAAACTGGAAATCGTGCCCACCACCGTCAACAATAACAGATACTGGCTGTTGGGCCACAGCTTGCTGGAGAGCGTTTTCATTATTCTTTGGCACGTCTTCATACCCAGTTATTTCTGCTGCAATAGATGCTGCCTTCTCGCTACTGCAAGTGCCATCTACTCCTTGGTAGGGGTAATTATCTTCACTTGTTAGCCCTCCGTTTTGTATAATATATTTGAAAGCATTGTCCATGAAACCACCTCCACAGCCTTTATTTCCACCATCACAGTCCACAAGCTGTTGCTCTGATAATGATATTAAGTTGCCTGTCTTAAGCTTTATAAGCCCTTCTATTGCTGCCACTGCGGAAAATGCCCAGCAAGACCCTACCATTCAACATAATAAATCAACGAGCAAGGATCAGAACTCTGTGAAACTTCCCGTATTTAATTATGGCAATTAAAGAATTATATAATAAAACAACTAGTTACCAAACACTGTTTTTTACCCCCACGTCACAGCAATACCAAACAAATTTTGAGGCACCTGTTAGCTATTTTTATTTATTATTTTCTAAAATATACCTCTTTCCAATTATATGCCTTTTACAAAGTAGCTTTGACTAGAAATTTTAAAAGAAAATACAAGAATTAATATTTTGACCACAATTATTTTGTGACAAAATATCAATTTAGGAATTTTTTATTAGTTTAAATTCTTACAAAATAGTTTTTAGTTTAGGTGCACAACCAGAATATTTGGGGTACCTAAATGAAGAACAAATAAACCTCAAGGACTCGAGAAAAAGCAAAAAGCAAAAAACAAAACTGATATACCCAAAAGGCAACATTGCGTTTATTATGATAAATTATTATGTGTACTTACCACATCTGCCTTGGTATTTAACTGGGGTGACTGCACCAGCATCTCTCCAATCCTTTGAAGCTGGTATGTCACTTAGATTTTCATATCTAAATGATGAAGACATCAATTTGGATGATTGTCTCTTGTACCCATGATACATAGCACGAAACTCTTCATTGGTCAAGTCTGCGAATTTGTTCACACCAAGCTTGTATCCGCGGTCAGAACCGTTGTTAAATGCTTCTATGCGTTCTATGTTTTCCTTAAAAATCAAGTATCGTTTCTCCTTCTCTTTCATGTCTCCATAGACACGTCCATATTGAGCCATCCATTCTTCATGCCTCTTCAACATATATTCCTGCTCATCAAGAGGACGACAAGCTATTTTTGTTGCCCATGCAGCTAAAATAAGGAGAAATGGCAGAAATATATGAGTATTGCATTTCTTTGCGGCCATGGTACGTGTAAGAGTATATGCGTCTACAGCCTTGTAAGTGAGTGTTTTTCTATTGGCACTGCAAATTCAAAACAGCGCAATGGGGTTTTATAGAC
This sequence comes from Populus tremula, assembly GCA_964019445.1. Classification (NCBI taxonomy): domain Eukaryota; kingdom Viridiplantae; phylum Streptophyta; class Magnoliopsida; order Malpighiales; family Salicaceae; genus Populus; species Populus tremula. The sequence continues at coordinate 18,626 of CAXHTJ010001096.1, forward strand.
ACAGTTTTGTGACTACCCTTAATTCTACGTTTGGGGCTTAGAACGTTTGGAGTAATATGTGAACCAATTAATTGATTGGTACTGCGGGAAAGGTATCTTGAGCGTAACAACAAGATTCAGAGCGTAACAACAAGATCAACGATCGAACCATCACTGTCAATTAATCGATGTGATTTTGGCATTTATGGGGGAAGATTCCATCTCCTTAATTTATTTATTATTATCAGCTCTTTTTGCTCACGAGGATTAATCGATGTGATTTTCGCATTTATATAGGGAAAGTTAAAAGGGTGGAGTTGTATAGTAATTACGATTAATTATTTATTAGAAGCAGCAAGGGCCATGTGCTAGCCCTAATGTCTCCTACACTACTAATTATCTTTGAAGCCAATGTTGTGTTATTTCCCTAGTTGTTTTGAGAATTATGATAAATTAAGTTGTTCTTTTATAAATTAAAGGTCAATAACAAATTGTTATGAAATATTTGATAACTATTTAAATCAAAAAACACTAATAAACTTCAAATTGAAAGTAAAATCTTGCTCATGTTGAGCATGGATATCTTAATGTGTTATTATTGAAATTTATAACTATTGTTCTTGAACTTTTCTATAGAGTTAGATAAAAAGGATGGGTGGTATAACTTTCATACATGTTTAAAAGACAAAATATGAAATTTAAGTGTATGAAATTTGATTTATTACTCTTTTAGCTTTTATTTAGTATTTAAATTTTTGTGGGATGATCATGATGTAATTACCAAAATATGTAAAATATAACAACGGTTGAAGAAATAAGTGGGGTCGATTCTTGGTTGAAATGATATGAAATAAGATGTAGGACAACTAGACCATGTTTGTGATAATAACTTATAATATGGAAGGAGAAGTCAATAACTTGGTACGTCTACATATAAAGAAAACTTTGCTAAAATTTCAGTAAAATTATTAATAAATAAAGAAGCATGACTAGGTGTATAAATAAGAGTAAAAAAATTAGCCATAATAAAGGCTCATATATAGTCGATGATAATGTTGAAAACTGTTGTAAAATTTCATGTTTTAATATCCTAATGTTGTGAAATAAATTGATTTTATTTTAATTAAATTTGGTTTTTTTTTTTTTTAAAAAAAAACAATGATATTGAATAGAGTAAAAAAAAGTAGTTGTGATAATCTAGAAACAAAAAAAACCATTTTTCAAAAGGAAAAGACAATATAGCTCATTTCCCAGCCAATTAAATACAAAAGGACAAAACTAGATTTTGAAGGACAGGACTTAAAAAGATTAAAATTTTTTTTCAAAAAATGACTCTATAAAAAAGACCGGGTCAACTCGGGTTGACTTGTCAACCCCGCAGCCTAAATCATGAAATAATAATAACCTAAAAGAAAAGAAAATTACAAAGCCTATTTTGCGCATATATATGCATAAGTTCCTTGGCATCTTCACATTAATCACGCATGCTCACTACAAAATCTATTGGAAGACGAAAGAAACTGGTACTTCTTCTGTTTAACCAGTAATCACGCATGCTCGCAACAAAATCAAGAGTCAAACTTGCACAATCACCGGCTTGTGTGGACAAATGAATCAAGATTTAGATGAGATCTAAATAAAAAAGAACTAGAAGAGAGCAAATCACGGCAACCAAGGAAGGGTCCTAGGATTCAAGAAGATCAGTGGAAATTTGGGATTTTGATCATGGGACAGACCAACACATCCCATGGGTTAGAACTTCCATCATCTTCTTCTTCTTGCCAGTTTACGTGTGATCAACGATCGAACCATCACTGTCAATTAATGGAATGGGGGAAGATTCCATCTCCTTTATTTATTTATTTTTAATTAAAACCGAGACGAACCAACCGATACGTGGGAAGATTTTTTAACGACCAATGCCGAAGACAGCACTGTACTAATCAAGTGAACTTTCATTAATTGACTTTTCAAGTACGATACTGTAAACTCGAAATTATCGATCATTTAGATACCATCAATAAGTTTGGATTCCTTTATTTTCGTGGATGAAATTAATATTCCATTTAGAACAGCCTGGACACAGCTTCATCCAAATAATTGAAATATGCATGCAATTATTTTTGTTTGTGATATTGATTGGTCATAACTTAATTTCCATTGATTTCACGATCATTCCAAGGAAGAAAACTTTATTACAAAACTTCAAGGTTGCTTAAATTGATGTGTTTGCTAAAACACTAGCTCAACAACCCGCACTACACCGCATGCAAGGCCAATATGAGTGTGAGGGCAGGTCGCCCATAAAAATAGACCGTGTGAGTGTGTGGGTCGGTCGCCCATGAAATTAGACCAGGATGAACATGTGTGGGTAGGTCACCCGTGAAATTAGACCAATGTGAATGTGAGAGCAGGTCGCCTATGAAAATAGACCAGTGAGTGTGTGGGTTGGTCGCCCGTGAAAATAGATTAATTTGAGTGTGAGGGCAGGTCACTCGTGAAAATAGACTGTGTCAACGTGTGGGTCGGTCGCCCCTGAAAACAGACCAATGTGAGTGTGAGGGCAGGTCACCCCTGAAAATGGACCAATGTGATTGTGAGGGCAGGTCGCCCATGAAAATAGACCGTATAAGTGTGAGGACAGGTCTCGCCTAAAAATAGATAAGGATAAAAATGTGTGGGTAGGTTGCCCGTGAAAATAGACCATTGTAAGTCTGAGGGCAGGTTACCCATGAAAATAGACCATGTGAGTGTACAGACGGGTCACCCCTGAAAATAGACCAGGATCAACATGTGTGGGCAGGTCGCCCGTGAAAATAGATCAGTGAGTGTGTGTGGGTAGGTCGCCCATGAAAAGAGACCACTGTGAGTGTAAGGGCAGGTCGCTCCTGAAAATAAACCATGTGAGTGTGTGGGCGGGTCGCCCCTGAAAAAAGACCAGGTTGAAGTGGGCAGGTTGCCCGTGAAAATAGACCAGTGAGTGTGTGTGGGCAGGTCGCCCGTGAAAGTAAACCAATTTTCTTCAAAAGGGGTAGGTCGCCTAAGATAATGAGATCATTTCCTTTTTCTTTTTCTTTTTTTTACAAGCTTATTATGCAAGACATTGATGATGTTTTGCTTCGTGAGTATTATAAAGAGGGGGCATTTGTTGTTACCCATTCTTGGGTTTCCACACAAAAAATGAGAAAATACAAAAAAGATATTCAGAAGAAATCCAAAAAAATAATAGCAGCAAGAAAAGGATGCTGGAATGCCGAAAAAATGTCAAAATTGGTTTAGGAGGTTAAAAAATACAAAAGGTTAAAACTTGACAGTATATTTTTTACTGATGAGAGCCTTGGGGACAAGGAAAATTAAATTTGCGAAAGAAAAGTCCAAAATCAGATGTTTATGGACTCAATTAAATTTTATTCAAGGTTTAATTGAATTTATAGAGGGTTTGATTGCAAGAAAATTGATTTTTTAAGTCAATTTAGGCTTTTATTTGAAGAAATTAAAGTTCTGGGGTCCAGTTATAATTTTAAAGAGTTGATTTGGTCAAATCAAGGGCTTAATTGCATAATTATTGAAGTTTGATGGCCAATTAGGGACTTAATTGAAATAATCTGAAACCAAGGACGAATCCAGAAAAGGCGCTAAAAATTAAGGGAACCAATTACAATTTTTTCAGGGTTTGATTACAAACAGAAGAATCCAAACAACGCCGTTTCCATTGAAGCACTATTTACTGTCCTTTTAAACATGGCAGTTGTGGCGTTAAAGGTAAGAGACGTTATCAGCGATAATGGAGCCGCTTCAATCAGGGGGCATGTCTCACGCCATCATGTACGCCGATCGTTACTCTGTGGCCGGAAAACGTCTGCATCATCTATCTATAAAAGCCAGAGGAAAAAAGCAGTCAGAGAAGAGGATCCGAGGGGGAGAAAAAAATCAAGGAGACAAGAGGGAAGAAAGAAAAGGAGAGAGAACGGTGAGAAATAAAAAAGCAGAGGGAGACGTAAGGAAGAACTGGGCAACAGAGGGTGGAAGCAATAAGAGAGGAGAAAGACGAACAGAGGGGTAGAGTGAGCAGAGCAGGAGAAAACCAAGAGGAGGAAGTGCGAGAGAAAACAGAGAGCACAAAAGGAAAAAACAGAAAAAAAATACAAAAAGGGGAAGAAGGGAAGAGAAAAACAAAAACACAGAGAGAAGCATTGCCAGCCATCGTCTTCATCACCAAACGCCAGCTTCGCCTCCAGCTGCACCAGGGAATAGGGAAGAAGAAAACGAGAGAGACGGCAAACATAAACAGACAAAGAAAAAAAAAAAAAAGAAGGAAGAACCCGAAGAAAAACAAATGAAAAGGAGAAGATAGAGGTCCAAAGCATGTTGCTGCCTTCGTTGCTTCCAGGTAAACTTCTCCAACTTTGCAGATAATGCATAAACACTATGCGCTTGAAGACTACTTACACCATGACTGTAGGAGGCGTGCGTGAATTGTTCACGCATGCTTGTTGGTAGAAACCAGTTGGTTGCAGCACCGCCACATGGGGCGGTCTGGGCCCAGCCCGAAAAACAAATTCCAAAAATCTTTTCAAAAAAATTTGTGATTTTCTCGTATATGTTTTACTGTATTTTGATCAATATCGGTTTGTATTTTTATACTATAAAGATACAAATCCGGTATTAAATTACTTAGTTTTCATCAAGACATTAAAAAAATGTTTTTGTTTTCATGCATACTGTTGTAACCCAATTTTGGATTCACCAAGTTTTTCTCGAATGATATTTTATTTCTATTATTATTTATAAAAATCCAAAAAAAATAAAAAGGGTTTAAAATTCAAAAAAATATTTGTTCTCGAGTCAACCGCATCTTTCCATCAAAACCGAGTTCACCAGGTCAATACTGGTCAAATCATGTCGACCAGGGAGAAAAATGAGTTTTCAGGTTGTTTCGGGTCAAAACCGTCATTTTCGGCCAAGACCAAGTTCACCGGGTTAATACGGGTCAAACCATGTCGACCAGGGTAAAAAATGAGTTTTCAGGCTGTTTCGGGTCAAAACCGTCATTTTCGGCCAAGACCGAGTTCACCGGGTCAATACTGGTCAAATCATGTCAACCAGGGTAAAAAATGAGTTTTCAGGCTGTTTCGGGTCCAAACCGTTATTTTCGACCAAAACCGAGTTCACCGGGTCAATACGGGTCAAACCATGTCGACCGGGATGAAAAATGAGTTTCAGGTCATTTTGGGTCAAAACTGTTATTTTGTGGTCAAAACCCGGTTCACTGGGTTGATACCTACTGACAGTTTTTTTTTTTTTTTTTTTATGTTTCGACATAATTTTCGGTAATTAAAATTGATTTTTTAGCGGTTGAGTCGGGCTTTTTCTAATACTGATTTGAGTTTTTAATTTTATCTATGTAAATATTTATTATTATATATAATAAAACAAAAGCATTTTTGTCATATTAGGCAATGTTAGGCAGAAATTAGGCAAAAATACTGATTTAGGATTATTTTTTTCTTATAATTAGGCAGAAATCAAAGGCAGGGACGT
>CAXHTJ010001097.1:0-40688 GCA_964019445.1 Populus tremula
CAGATGGTCACGAATCCTCGTGGATTTTTACGGCTTACCGATGCCGAGCTGGGAGAATACGAAAGGGTTTCCTTCCACGGATTTCGCGGCATCTCGATTGTCAAGCGTGTAAGCCTGCTTTGCCGAAAATAGTCGCCCGCTCCATGCCCCACGACGTTTTCCAGCTTCTTCCGGAATTCATTTCCATTTTGGAAACAGATTTTGACACATTTTGTCAATAGCATCGCGAGTTTTCATAAGATAAGATTCTCCAGAATTTGATATAGATTGGCGAGAACTGATAGAGACTGTCATCTGAGAAGTCCATGCGGTTCTTTGCGTTCACGTTCCAGAAATCTCTTCTCGCCGACTGACAGCTACAGAATGGATAGGGCGGCTCACAATCAGAGAGACCCACAAACCAATGACGTCATGGCAGAGTTCACGTATACCGGGAGTACGTTCTACCCCGGAAAGGGCATCCGGTGGAAAGGGATTGCTGTCCATGCCGCTCGACCAGCTGTTAGCTCTCGATTAGGATCAGGGAGCTTTTGCAACTTCAAATTCTCATTCGTGACAAACTATGAAAGAACCGCGAAACGAACACATGCTCTCGACGAGGACGTTCGTCATCCGCGCTGACACCAACAACAACCACACAGGTGGGACAACCTTTCCTGACATTCATCGAGTCGATTCCAACAGAAGTTTAAAAACACACTCGATGGAATCTGCTGAGCCTGACTCCACTTGGTGCACTTCTGTTTAGCGATTCTACTCGGCGAAGAATCGCCGTGGGCGTAAACGGAGAAGTTAAATTTCGAGGTGAAATCCGAAGATGGTGCCTTGGCCTGCAACGCAAACGGAAATTCGAGTCATACAAACGCCATGACATTGCCGCTCAGTCTCTATTCGAGCGGCCAAGCTGTCTCCTCGAAGACTTTCCGGCAATCTCTTTGTTTCACCACTAAACACTGAGGCGAGCTTCTATTCTTTGATGTCTCGGAGTTTCCAAAAGATTCGACTCGCTGCCGTAAATCGTTCACTGCATACACCGAACGGAGATGAGCGCTTGCTTGCAGGTTTTCGGGTACAGGCGAATACTCAGGGAGCAACGAACTGTGGTTCAACTTCCGAATTCTCGGTCGGAGGAAGGCTCGGTTGCGCGGCAAACTCGAGGGCAGCCACAATGCGAGGGATCGATAAATCCATTGAGTTCATGTGGGTGCTCCCTTCTTTAGTTGAATGAGTTGAGAGCGGTGCGACAGGTGTCAGAGAGGAAGCGGATCGTTTCGCGCCATTTGTGAATTCCATTTCATTACCTTACTCCGTGTCACAAAGACCGGACTCATGTCAGGGATGAACGTCTGACAACCTGTGTCCCTCGACCTCTTTGGATTATTTTTCGAAACGAGACGAACATCATAGTTCAATTGTGAGTTGGAACGATCTCCCTGAAATCGGTTCACGAATCAGGGAAAATGATTCATTCCAAACAGAAGTTACCCAAAGTGTCGCATGAGTAAAAACTTCGGGCAAGTGGCAATGTAGGTCTTTCTCGCGGCGGTGACGCTTCTCCCTTGCCTCTAAAGACAGCGAGCCAAGCGCCTCTGGTGGACGTTTGTGGCGGCCCCGTACGTTATTCGGTGTGTCGTGAGATGAGACGTTCTCTTGCTTTCAGACTGGTGCTGGACGCGATCCAGTGATTTTCGGTTCTTTGACAACTTGACTGTGCACCGCTACAGAGAATCAACTCTCGTGCCGGTGAGTTCGGTGCTCGCGCAGAGATTTTTGGATACAGAGGTCACTGGAGCAAATGGAAGTAGAGTCTGCATTGCCGGCTCCAGATTTCGGGCGACGTCCAAAAAAAAAAGAGCTGTCCAGCGTCCAGTTCAAGTGAATGGTCAAGTTCGGTGGCCGTGTCAGTTAATTCCGAAACAAGTAACACTTGTCCGCCAAATCAGAGAAACTTGTCATCAATCAAAACTGGAGATGTCTCTCTCTCTGACTCGAGAGTCGTTTCGAATCCAGAGTTCTGGTCCATCTGGTACAAAGCGAGTCGGAAAGTTTCAGCCTTGCTTGAACCTTGTCTCTGGACATTCGTGCTTGAAACCTTGATTGTGCATGGCATTCGACGCTGAATTGCTTGAATCGAAGATTGCTCAGGCATCAAGCGGCTTCACGAAGGCAGGTGCACGTAGCGTTCGTGAAGTAAGTACATGACACTTTCAAAGTCTGCGTCGCTGGGTGCAGTCGTCCGGTGAGCGCTCAGTTTTTGCTAAGAACCATCTTCGGCACTGCCTTCATTGCAGAATAGTTGAACGAAGTCCAATGTTTCGCAAAATTCTGAAAGTAAGCCGTAGTTTGGGATAAACTTCCGGCGGGCAGAAGACGGCTGTCCAATCTGTGTCAGGAGCCTCCGGGCTGGAACGCTAAATTTAGAGCCTACGTACGCGGGGGCCGCGGCCGAATATTTTCCGATCGGTGATACATCCTCCTTGATAACTGGAAGAGTTGAGAAGCCGCAATCAAGAAAGAGAGGTATCGAGAGAATCGGGAGAAATGATTCCTGAATTCGACTCGGTCATAACTTTATTCGAGTTGTCGGCTGGAGAGACCGTGGAACGGAAATCTCGCTCTTTGACTAAGAACCATTTTCTTCCAGGTCGAGACGAAATGGCCGTTTCTACGGAAGACTCGAAGGAGGGGACGACGAATCGTGTTCCAAAAGTGATGTACCTGGTTTTCACGTCTCTCATCTTGGACTTGTTGGGATTCACTATGATTCTTCCTCTCCTGCCCTCGCTCTTGGATCACTACCGAAAGCAGGACAGTGTTCTGTATGCTTGGCTTGAGAATGTTGCGGAAGCTTGGAGGAGCAACTTTCTCGTGAGTACTACCGGAAACGACGTCAGCAACATCGTTCTAATTGGCGGCCTGCTCGGCTCGATCTTTTCGTTGCTGCAATTCTTCACTTCACCGATCATTGGAGCACTCTCAGACGTTTACGGAAGGAAACCGCTTCTGCTTCTGTCAAACCTCGGATCTCTCATGTGTTATGGGCTTTGGTCGGTCTCGTATGGATTCGAGACCTTCGTTCTATCAAGAGTCATGGGAGGTCTGAGTAGAGGAAGCGTATCCATCTGCACGGCTGTTGTTGCTGATGTCTGCTCTACTCAAGCCCGCGCAAAAGGTATGGCACTCATCGGGGCCGCGTTCTCCATCGGATTCTTGGTCGGGCCTGTCATAGGAGCTGTTCTGGCCAAGTCAGCTGATTTCTGGGTGACGCCAGCACTCTTGGCCATCGGCAGCATCTCGCTGAATATGATCGTCGTTCTTCTATTCTTCACTGAAAGTCTCCCCACGAATCGGAGAGCAAAAAACATCAGCAAAACAATGTCGACCGCATTGAACTACATAAACCCCTACGCGTTGCTGACGTTTGCCCCTGTTCAGAAACTGAGCATCAAAGACAAAGCGCACCTAACAATGACTGGATTCGTGTACTTCACATACCTTCTCATCTACTCGGGACTGGAATACACTTTGTCATTCTTGACGCACTCGAGATTCAATTACTCTCGCATGGATCAAGGGAAAATGTACTTTGTGATCGGCCTGTCCATGGTACTGATCCAAGGAGGTTGCGTCCGGAGGATCCCACCTCATCTGGAGTTGAAAGCCGCGTACTACGCGATCGGTATCCTGATTCCGTGCTTCTTCATCATCGCTATCGCACACTCACCCGTTCTTCTTTACATCGGAGTTTTGTTGTATGCCTTGTCGACAGCTTTTGTGGTACCTTGTCTGAGCTCACACGTGTCTCGCATCGGCTCACCGACTCAGAAAGGGACCATCATCGGTATCTTGAGGTCCATAGGAGCGTTGAGCCGGGCCCTCGGACCTCTTATATTTTCGACTCTCTATTGGTCTCAGGGACCGATCTTGTGCTATGCGCTGGGATCGCTGCTTTTCGTCATTCCTTTGGGATGCATTCGATGGAGGCTTCTCGGCGATAAGAAAAAAAGTTCGTGATCACATTAGACGTTTTTCGAATTCCTTGGAAACTTCGATCGCTGATTCAGCTAAATGTAAAGCGCAAAGACGAGCGAGAATGTTCCAGAATCTCTTATGCCATATGCCAAAACCACGAATGAGTTCCCAGTCTCTCTGGAGTTTCTCCCGGAATACGGGAAGAACTCCCGGAGGAAGTGGTTCGCTCGGGTGAATCGAATCAGCTTGTCCGCGACTTTCGGTGATTAAATCAATTCTCATTTTACTTCGCTTAGAATAGCTTAGTCTTCCAGCCGTGAAGGAGCCTACAAGCACCTCCATGATTCATGACACAAATCGAGACACAATCGATTTCAGGAAAGTGAGACCTAGCGAAATGTGTATATACATTGTAAGAAAGCGCTATGAATGCTTGGATGACCGCGAAGGATTTCTCGGTCAGTCGTTGAATAAATCATGACATGGTTTGCAATACTGGATACTGGTATCATATATGTCTTTGGGGTTTGGATCGGATCAGATATCGATCTGGGCAGCGTTCAATTTGAGTGAGGTCTCATCCGCAAAAGTGAATCCCCGCTCAAATCTCTCCAATCTGCTCACTTCTAAAATCGTTCCCGGGGAAACGCTCCGGTGCAAAGCTTTCCAGATTCGGAGGTCTAGCAGTGACGTAGTGCTACAAGTATTCCACGGAGAGCGCGTTTAACTGGAAGGCGCGATATATCCTCAAATTGATTTGATCTTTTGCAAGAACTGCACGCGTGGCTCGGATCTACATTGATGGGCGACGACGAAACGTCGAAATGCCAGTGACGGGTCTAGCATGGGGCCTGCCGTTTACGGCCCATAATTTCTGGATCTCATGAGGCTATAGTCAAATGTTTCTGAAATTCATCGGGCATGCGACACCCCCAACAACACGCTCCAAAGAGCTATTTATCAAGGCCACTTAGTTGTAGACAGCTACGCCTTTCATGTCCCCGGAATCATTCACAGAAGAGTGTGCAGAACTGCGATGATTGTTGCCTCGAGTTCGGTCAGGTGTTTTGGTTATCTGACAGGAACGGAATCACGGGAGCTCCCAGATACGGAAGCTTGGGGTCCGGATTTTGGACGAGGACTTTTGGCGACTTTTCTCTTCATCACATCATGCAGTTCCACGCTTGACTCTTGAGTTTTGATCTCCCCGGTTTTGATTTCCCCCTAAACGGTGGATGACTTCTGCGAGACACGTTCCTCTCCTGCAAATCAATAAAATGGGTTTAGATTCAGAATTTGGTGCAATCGTTATGAAATGGGACGGCTCTCAATTCCGAGTCCCCGACGGCCTATGCGGTCTGTGAGATAGTGAGGTAAGCTTCTAGCTAGAGCTTCTATCTCGTCGCAGTCATGACTCACACATGGGGATGAGAGAAAGGGTCCGCGTTCGAACAAGCGTGATTGCCGTCAGAAGTCTGGCCCTAGTTGAACGTGAAGACCTCTCCGACCAGTGTCATCATGTTTTCCACGGGCCCTAGTTACGACAAGCTCAAGACAAACCTGAGACTATGCATGTCCGTTTGAAGCTGGCTCAGAAAAAGAAAGCCGAACTCGGACAAAAGTCCAGGAGGAAATCGCTGATTATCTCTCCATGGGTGAGTTTCTCATAATGCCAATAGACATACTCCACCGTGTATCCGATGGTCTCTCAGTCAGCTGATCTGATCTCGAGCTCTTTCTCCGGGGCGGTTCGGATCCGCAGTACCTAAACCTAGGATGACAAGCAAGCAATCAATACGGTATCATATGGTTCGAAACTTGGCTAAATACCAAGTTGTATATTAGTCATCTGGCTCCTTGACGCAAGGTGACTGCGATGGATGACTCCCTGTTGTTTCTGAAGTTCGTTCTTGGGTTCCCGCTCCCTGAGGGAATGGAGAACCGTCAGAGGACCGAAGGAGCTTGGCGGAAACCGACTCCAGAGGATGTTGCATACGGCGACGTATCATCAATGCAGTGTGACGAGTGATCGTTTATGAAAACCACGAAATTTTTCAGGCAAACCCGACAGAGCTCGGATTCGAGTCGAGCACATAATCAGAGAAGACTACTATTGCGAAGCGATGGAAATGATCGAGATGTACTGCGATCTTCTATTGGCAAGGTTCGGTCTGATCAAAGAAACGCAGACCATAGACACCGGACTTGAGGAGAGTGTGTCTTCGATCATCTGGGCAGGTCCTCGAATCGTTACCGACATTCCAGGTGAGGATCGATTTCCTGTAAACTGATGACGATCTCTCCCACTCGTGCATGTCCCATTTTTTGTTATGGATAGACGACTCATTCGGAGGGCGGACAAAAACCATAGCTTATCTTCAGAAATCAAAATGGTCTGCGATCAACTGGGAAAGAAATACGGCGAACTCTACGTGAAAGGCATCCGGGAGCAGACCATCGACACCGTGAACGCCAAACTCATGCACAGACTGTCGGCAGAAGCGCCCCCGCGCAATCTCGTTGAAAGGTGAACATAATCCTCCGAAACATCAGCGGAACATGAGCTCCCGAAACAAACTGAATGAAAACTAATATCGGAATATTGTTCGAAGCTATCTCAAGGAGATCGCGGCGGCTCACAACCTGGAGTACGAACCACAGTTCATCGACGATCCCAAAGGTCCTGGCGATGGCGGGATCGGCGAACTGATAGATATGGGTGGCAGCGAACCTTCGACGGCTGTCGGTTTCAGGCCGGATCTCATGGATCCCTCAGCGGCTCCAAAACCCGCAAGAATAGCGCCTGCCTTCGAACCTCCCATGCCAGAAGTGAACTTCCCCGGTGAGCATTGAGGACACGAGTTCGAATTCCTTTTCACCTTCTGTGTTTGATTCTGGCACGAGTTTATGCTGTGATTGTTTTTTTTGTGATATGAAGCAACCTATGCTTTAACGCTTTCTCCGCAGGCCCGTCGGTGCCACCCGCACTTCCGAAAAGTCCTCCTGCCTCCCAAAAACCACCGAAACAAGACACTCCTATGGATCCCTTTGTAGGAGGTAATGATCCTCCTCCTCCTTCTTATGATCATGCACGATGGGTAGGTTGCAGAAGTGGAGAAATCCTTAGCTCCCCATAGATTATCGTGGGACCTCACAGCAAATCGCTCCATTTTGCTGAGATTCTGTACAATGAATATGCACGGTAAAACGTGTTCTGTCGGTGGCTGGTAAATTTTGAAGTTTGTCGATACTGTCCGACTCTTATTCTCTCGCTCATCGCACATTCGAGTTTTCGGCCGGCTCAATCGTTCGAATCAAATGCTCTCGGTTCTCAGTCCCTTCTTGAGCCGTTTGTTCTGCATGTTTCATTTCAGTCTTGCATGCTCTGTTCCTGATTCCATATCGAAAACTTGTGGAGGGAATCGAGAACTTCGAATGTTGAAATATTCCAGGCCGACAGTTCCCACCTGACGTGCCCAACTTGGACCTGTCTGAACTTCCGGACCTTCCGGACGTACCCCATTCAGATGCGGCAACCCCCCGAGAAACGAATGGGCAGCAGAACAGCGTCGACTTCGACGAACTTTCACGACGATTTGAAGAGCTGAAGAAACGAAAATGAGCCGATTTCGAACCTGTGATGGATTTTCAAACAAGTGCTGATGAATAAAATCTATATACTTTTACGTTGTTTATGAAATAACATAGAGCTTGCGATCATTCTAAACTCCGGGAATTCCGATGGAAGGAATTCGCCCATGTAGCCGTCTGTAGCCTGCTATCTACCTAATTTGGAGTGGTTAAAACGGCTATTCGAGTTTCCTCACAGGACGAGCAGGGCTGCTGAATGCAGAAATGGATTCAAAATAGGCTCATCATGATTCTTCTGATTCAAATTTTCTAGTAGAGGAGCCCGAACCATGGTACACAGGAAACCGGCAGTCCGGGAATGAAGGTTCCCAGCCATAAAGTGCACGCGTAGTCAGAGCGCTTCGAAGACCTATCGTGAGGGAAAAATGTGTCATACCTTGCGAATATGACAACGAGTTTAATTCATTTCCACGGAAAATGGTTCGTCAGCCCACCCTGAGCATTATCTGTACAACTGAGCGCTCGAGTGTGTGGTGTTTAGTCTGAGATCTCCGCCTCTGAGACTCGTCGTCGAGAAATTCAAGCGTTTTCTCGTCTGTCCTGGAACTCGAATCAACTGGTCGGCATGTTCAAGAGAACCGCCCGGGTCCACAGCTTTCCGGATTTGAATGCTTGGCAATGACGGAGTGTTTAAGAGTGTTCCGTAGAGAGCCCTGTACACTTCACTCGAAGACGTTGTGTTCTCCAGCATCGAAATCATCCACTCCAAGAGCTGAAAACATAAGCCAGAATGAACTCTCCGCCAATTCCAAACGCGATTCTGTTCTTGAGATTTGTCGAACAGGATGAATCCGTTGAAGATATTCCGACACTCACCTTCTCAACAGCAGTGTGTCCCCAAACTTTACTACTTATCAATTGTTCTATCTGATAAGGGAGAACTAAGATGAGATCGCTCTCGGAAAACGCTGTTACAACGCCTTCGCGGAAGTCATCATCGACACCAGTGATAGCAACGCAATCCCTTGAAGACTGATAGCGGTCTTGGGCAAGATCTCCAGAAGCCACTTTGCGGAGTTATCGATCGGGGCAGCGTAGCAGTTGACAGCTGTGCACTCAGACACGAATTCCCGAAATGGCCTGGCAACGTCAAGTATATTGTGGCTTCTTGAACCTCTTACAAATTCCGGGTCTTTCCAATACGATTTTCCCGAGAAGGAATTCTAACACCAAGATGAAGCTCGCCGAATATTGATACATTGCTTCATTTCGAGCGTCAGAAACTTACGTTTCCCCCATCAGCTCGATTCCCGAGAGGGATTTTCTCCAGAGTTGATCTCCAACGCGCCGCAGAGTTCCATTCTCAACTCGAGAGCCCTTTTGAGATTAGATTTTGTCTTCAGGTTTCGCAGAATGGCATCTCGAAGTAAGCAGTCCTTGAGTTTCACGAGACAAGAGGCCACAAAGTTAGCGAGATTTTGTCAACGGTACAGCAAAGCATACGAGTTCAAGCAACAGGGAAATCGACGCAGGCCTCGAGGAGGGCTTCTCCATGTACTCGCCAACCATCTGCGGGAAGCAAGGGAATTTCCTTATTCTGAACTCAGTCCCTGACGACTTGTCCTCCTCTGTATCGATTTTCTACTCCCTCAAAAAGCTATTCTTCATCTAAATTGCGATCTTTCAAAATCTGATCAGGTATCGAAGAAGCGGGGACTCCCATCAGGGCCCATTGGGAAGGAACCGCAACATTACCTTCCAAGCGCTCTCGGAGACCTCCAAGTCGTCATTGAGAAGTCTCCTATCCCTGAACATGGTCAACAGCGCTCCAACTTTCGCAACATCGCAAACCTCAACAACGGTACAGACGTGCTCCATAAGGAACTGTTTCACCGAATCCTGAAATCAGAAAGTCCTCAATCACCTACTTCTTTTCCACTCAAATCACCTACATCTATCAGTGTAGGTAAGCTGGTTGGAAGTAAATAACCGCGAGATTGAGTGCGGTAGCTATAATCTCGCTGCATTCAAATGTTCGAGGCAAGAGCCACCCTCGCGGGCGCCCCCTCCCTGTCCGAGAACTCTGATAGTGATTTACCTCATATCTCAACATCAGGTTCCCGTTGAGAGCTTTTTCGAGCAAGGGAATCAGACTTGGTGTTGTCTCGCAATTGTAAACGCAAAGTCGGATGATATCTAGGCACGCTGGGGTTTTCAACAAAGGTTCGAGCGATATCCACGAAAGCACGGAAGCGGACTCTCAAATCGATGACCGAGCGCAGAGTACATGTCGCTGATGACCGTATCTGGGAGAGAGAACGAAAACGTCTCAAACAGATCTGCCACAACACCGGAAAGGAAGGATAAATGATTGGAATGAAAAATATGGGCGTTTTTCGGTTCCGTCGAATTCGTCAATTCCGAGATACCTTTTGCAACGTTGTTTATGATCTCTCCCAGCATGGAGCTTCTGAGGTCTAACGTCTTGGGGAAAACAGCGCCTTGCTTGAAAGTACGCGAGAGAGTTTGATGGAAGAGACCTACGCCCAGATATGATGTCCTTTCAAGCTCAGATCCTGCGCTGTTGAGTTGAGGTCGCGAATCATGGATTCCAACAGTGAGGATGTCACGTCGCGAGACAGAACCGAGTTGCAGTCCCAAGAGACGTCTTTGTACTGGAAGACAATGGAATGCATTCTTCTTTGCTTCTTTGTCAGCCTCGGTATCTCTCAATGAAACTTCTGACTCTTGTTCTGGGACATGTTCCGTCCCACAAAGAGAGAGTTTGCATCGTGTGTGAAAAATTCTCTGAGTCTCTCGTTGGAAGAAAGAGGCGTCCATCGAAGGGAACACTCACCTGGACAAACAGATGATTGAGGGCTCCTGTGAGAGCGGCGATACCTTTCACAGCAGCTATCTTGTTGGGCGCAGCTTCTTGCGCATTCGCAACGACAGGCAACCAAACTTTGGTGACGAGAGCCTCAACGAGTTTCTGACCCTTTTTTTCCGGACTCTATTTGATGAATCAATCACGATATCAGAAATGGAATTCCTCAAGCAAAGCGTAAGTGTTTTGTTTTCTTTTTCTCAGCAAGATGTCATTTCGGACTCAGAACAGGTGAGCTTAGCGGGGAAATTGGACTCTTGGTGAGGTCCTGAGCTCACCTGTCGAACCTCTTCCTGTATAGCCATGGCGTGAAGTGTGATCCCTAAGGCCACCGCGATACCCTCGTTCTGCTGGAACTCGGATCGATTTTGCGTGAGCCATGCCGCCAAGTCTTCAAGAGACTTCTCGGAGAGAACGTAATTGCAAGCGTTGGCCACAATGAGCGACCCACATAGCGCAATCTTGTCAAAGGCTTCATCGTGCGGCACGGTTTCTCGCAACAAACGGATTAGCTTCGCGCAGAGAACGACTGCGTGGTCATTGAAAACGACTTCAACGAGCAGAGACCACACAACGCCAGGGTCAGACCGATCAAATACCACGAACTGAAAGAAAAGAAATCAAACGATGAAGCTACTGCTTCCTTACGCTGGCTACTCATACTCGACGGGATTTCACACGAAAGACGACAATCGATAGCTTCTTCGTCTCGATCATGAACATCGAACTCACTTCGCCACCTTGCCATCGTCGAAAGCTTTCTCTTCGTAATGGGAAAGAACCGCGTTGCATTTCAGACGAATATTCTCTGCCAATTCCACGAGCCCTCTGACGGCAAGTTTCTCTATCATCAGACCCGCTCCCACCGCCACCATGAACTCTTGACCAGGAGTGATTCTCATGGTGAAGTATGAGAGAACTTCATCGAGGAGGTTCCGCGTTTGGAGCATGGGGATCAGATGATGACAAGAGAACAGCAACGCAGACACTGCTCTATCGGTCGCTGCGGAGCTCCGCGTGAAGTTCTGGAAAACCGAAGATTTGTATTATGCGACTGCGAGAAGTTTAGTTGGAGTTTCCTCCTTTCAATTCTTCCGGGAGATATTTACCGCCAATAAACTGGCAAAATAGACATCTTCCACTGGGGTTCCCTTCAGAAGGTTCAGGAGACTGGTCAGGGCTCGTCTGTGCCAGAGCGAATGATTGATGTAGTTCTTGTTCTGCTCCATGATGAGTCTCTCTTTGAAATTCAATCCCTGGTCGAACTCCGCGATCACGGCCACCAGAGAACACCAGGCTATCACGCAGTTCGGAGAATCGATCTCCGCCAGAATCCCGCAAAGTTCATCTCGGGCCCACAAGGAAGCGTTCACCAGGGCGGCATCGTTGCTTTCGCGTTCGGCCTTGTGCCCGTTGGTGAACGACTCGAAACCCCTGGAAGCAGATTTTGATTCATTCGCTTTCATTCGAAGGTCATAAATCAATTCAGATGATTTGGCATCTACCTTTTGATCAAGAGATGCCATTGCTGCATAGCACTGAGTGACTGCAGCCAATCTTTCCATCGAGCGACGGCGCGTGCTCGAGCAAAGACCTCAGCATGACACGGAACGAGTTTGAGTGCTGAACCAGAGAGATCTTAGTTGGCCGCCCGAACTGATCCGTTTTCACGGGCGGGTTGTAGGTCAGCAGGAGTCCAACTGCGAATGCGAAGAAGATAATCGATGAGAGAGAAGAAGTTTCCATAAGACCTTTCCGATAAATGATAGAAACAGGAACTAACCCGCGACATGGGGCTTGATTTCGGTGGCTTGGTGGAAGAAGCTTTGCTGCAACCTGGGGATCTGAGCAAGGGTCGAATCCTCAACGTCTCGCCGACCGCGAACCTCTTTGTGAACGATCAAGTTTCTGTAAAATATGGAAATCATCTGATGACGATCTTAGAACCAAAACATGAGGGAAAGTTTGGCAGATGTATGTAGTATCTGGAAGAGGTTCGTGTTTTCATGTAGATCGGGTTTGCTTACCGGGGTAAGTCGGAACCTCGTCGCGAACGCGAATCATCGCGAACTTTCGGAAAGCTCCCTCATGGTCGAATTTCCTTCATTTTCTCTCGCGAGAATCGATGAAAAACGATGTTGGGACGTTTGAGTCCTCAGGCTCTAGTTCCTTCAAGGGCTCCGTCAAAAACTTCGCAGCTGCCTTCAATAGAGGATTATTGCGTCAGTACAATTTTCCAGGAGAAAGCCGAGGGACTGCCCAAGGACACTCAAATTACCTGATCGGGCAGAGCCTGTATGGGAATTTCCCTGAAAGCAAGCCAGGGCCTCCAAGGAGCCGGCCTTGACGACAGGATCCTCGTTTTCCGAGAGAAGTACCGCAAGCAGCTTCTTCTGATATTTCAAGACCTCCCGAGATGTCAGGTTCAATTGCGCCGTCAAACCTGGAATAGGTTTTCAGAGGTTCATCCTCAGCAAATCTGTCGTCTCACACTCATGCATCGGCCATCTATGCTAAAAAGCATGAAGAGTATTTGGGTCCACCTACCGAAGAGTTTGTAGAAGCCGGATTTCACAAGGAACCGAAGATCGCTCTCGAATATAGCGAACTTCTTTACGAACGACGAGAAGTCGAGAATCTCTTCACTAATCAAAAATTGTACGCTCGCGAAGGCCGACAGAAGAACCGAAGATGCTTCGTTCGATTGGATGGATAGCAGTCTCGATAGTGGCGCTATCAGATCTCTCCCGTGGAGGTGAGGACTGAAATTCGCCGAGAAGTTCCTTCAATTCATGACAAATCACCTCTTTCATAATAAAATTTAAATAAAGAGCGACAGAACGTGACGCAAAGAGTCACAAACATTCATCCGAATCATAGTTTCCTGTTGATTGCTTCAGAAAAAGCGAACCTGTGTTGAATGACGATGTTTATACAAACGGCTTTGGTCATCGCTGTCGCCCAAGCTGCTTGAGGGTTTCCTGATGAGTTGATAGCTCTTAGGAGAGCCGGGAACACAGCGTGTCAAAACGCACGTAGAGATCAGCCAAGATGCGCAAGGCAATACAGTAGAGGCTCGGCTTCGCCAGCAGGCCGATGAGAGCGTTTCGCACAAAAGTAGCGGAGATCTAGCATGTCGGAAAATCTCGATAGTAACGCGGGAAGTTTGCAAATTTTCAAAATTCTCGTTCCTGCTGTGATAGTCATAGTTTCACCTTATTGGTAGCGATCTGGGGCAGAGTAGTTAGAAGCAGATGCAGTTGCTTGGGCTGTGTTTCCTCGTTGATGCGGATCATGAGCGCATGGTAGGCCACACAAGACTGGAAGCAACGTCGAGATCTGAATTTATTCACTTCGCACAAAACCTTAGGGCTCGAATGGTCCTTAAGAACGGAGATTAATGGAATTAAGGGAAGTGAGGGAATTCAGAAGTTGAGCTTACACTTTCACTGTCCTGCTGGGTCAGCAGTTTCATCTGATCAAGCCATTCGGGAAGTTGGTTGCTCGAGCATGAGACAATCTTGCCGGCCAGGAGTAACGCTTTCATGTTGCAGGGTATCCCACAAGGTAGAGGACCGGGTCTTACATTGGTCGACGCAACGTACGATTCGATCAACAAATGCGGAGGTAAGTAGATCTTCTGGAGAGTGTCGATAGGTTCCTCTGTGAATCATTGAGACATTAACATTTGCATCTACTCCGAGATGTCAGTATCTGCCCTGTGGGATTGACCTCTATTTTCACTTTCAGATCGTTCTTGTGTAGGGCGTAACCAAGCGTAGCTACCGGGTCGAGATCCGAGAGCGGCGATGAGTTCTCGAGCTCTAGCTTCATCGGCAACTGCGGAGTTCAAAACTGCTATCTTGATGTGGTGGCTGAATGGCAGCAGGTTCCTCTTCATCGACGCGTCCAGCAAGTCCAGAAGGATCTCACAATAGAATCGGCCACAGGAGGTGAAGAGAGAACTGAGCAAGAGGGTCAGCGCGCAATGCGATTTACTTTCCTGGCAGAGAGAGAGAGAGAGAGAGAGAGAAACATGAGGAAGCGATCTACGAATTTGAAAGAATAAGGTTCATGTATGTGAGGACACACCTCAAGATTTCTTGTGATATCAATCGCGGTGTGGAGGACGAATGAAAAGTCGAAGTTCTTCGAAGCTACATCATTCGCGAAAACTAGCAACATCAGTAGCCCCTCGAAAGTCCTGGCTCTTGACAGATTGTCCACCAGGAGCTGGCCCAACTTCCAACAAATGATTCGACGGAGTAGGTAGCCACAGGGTATAGCGGTGTATCAAGCTGCGGTTCGCGTCGTGATCGTTCAATAGCAAAGCGTTCGTTCTGCAACGGGAAAAGAATATGTTTTCTTCAATCAAGAACCTACGCGGGATCGCCGTTCCGATTCTTGCAATCATCACAAACCTCAGTCTCAGCTGAGAGTGTTCCAACGGCCACTCGGGTCTCAAAAGCGTGTGCAGGATCAAAAATTTGTATTGTTCCAAACTCATGACCCGGGACCTCGGTCTGGAGCTGGCTGAGGTTCTGGCCAGGGTTGCCTCCAAAATACTGAGCAACTGTGGCCACAAGCATGGATATTCGTTCAACAAGAGCAGCAGCGGATGTGAAAACGATGTTTATAGGTGCAACGAAGGGCAGGACTGATAGGCCGACGAAGTGTGAAGGGCGACCGCGCTCGTCGAATCCCTGGAACACGAGAGCACTCATGTAGAGACGAAAATGTTGAGCACTGTTTGCAAAGAGAATTTCGGTTCAAACTATCCAAAAATGGTCATCATGGGATTCGAAAAAAGGACTCACAAGGCGCAAAAAAGCGCTGTTTGAAGTTGATGGGATGCGAATTTGGCGTCAACATATCCCTCCTGGACCAGGTCTTCCAGGAGGGCACAACATGCCTGAGACACGCTGATGGACGTCCCGACTGTCGCATTGAGTATGTCTTCCAACGGGGCGCATCTCTGAAAGCCGAGTACTCCACCTCGTGATCTGAACTCATGATTAATTCATTCAGTTCATTCAATCAATTCCCATTCATTTCAGATTCAACGGAATTTCACAACAGATTCCATTATACTATACTCATGCTGTCAACGCCCGCGGTTATGCTCAGGTACATAAGATAGTCATGACTGAAGCTTGGGGAAATTCAGGCATGTTCATTTTCCACCATCGATGGATTCAAAGGCACATGTATGGATCGAAGGATAGACAGTTGGATATGGATAATTTCGACAACCGATGGATTCAGGGAACTCCGACATTGTACAACGATTCATTTCTTCAGCCGTCTATATCGTTCCATGGGAGTTCAAATATAATCGATTCCTCTAATCTCAAAGCTTCGCTTAAGGCGGTTTGTTGACAGATTCGAACCAAAGAGAGTTTTCTTACCGGCTGTGTTTTTTCATTGTACCCCTTTTCGCCGATCTGAGATACAATCTGACGGTGGATTTTGTTAATGTACTGTAAATGATTCAAATGCGTTATCCATCAAATCACTCCTGAACGGGGCTCACATCGAATGTTGATGGCATTGATGAACTTCGTGACATGTATTTAGAAAATCTCCATTTTATGAGCAAACCTTCTGTTGGACGGCGGGCGAAGATAGTTTCGCTAACAGATCCATGGCTCTGCAAGTCTTACTCTTAAAGATGATCGAACGGATCGGTTGCACAGCGAACTAATGAAGAGAGTAAGTAACCCGCTTCATTAGAAAATTGATGACAATTCACGATAGATTGAATCCTTCCCTTTTGGCGCGCCACGAACTCTAAATTAGATTATAATCTATAACTCGACATTCACCCTTCAATCGATTCTCCTCTACTTTTCCATCCATCAACTTGAAGATGAGGATTATTCGATATCAAGTCATGTATTTCAGGTGTTCCTCACGAATAAACGGAGCGACAGGTCCAACACGGTACCCTCTCCACAGCGATCCGCTAAAAGCACATGGTGTGTAGAAGCCTTCCTGTGCACACAGGGGAAAATATCAACTCAACACTGAGTGAGCTCCCGCTCGAACAGAATCTCAGATGTATTGACATGGATTCCGAATGCGAGACGGAGATCTCAATGAAATTCTAGAATCGATTCCAAAATCGGCGGAATCCCAAGAGTCTTCTGCGTGGCGTCAAAGCTTCTATGCGTGGCGAACAGCCGGCGAAACAATAACACAGCTGGAAACATTGTGGCGGCTGAGATAGATGATTTCAGAGCTCACCACGAAGGATCCAAGATACGGCACCATGTCGGGAGAGTTGTGCGTTCCAGGGAAACGCATATGTGCTTTAGGAGAGAAGTTCATTTCTGGCCGGGAACTTATAGTCAGCAAGGATACATCTACGCGAGCCTAACCGGTGTTTTACAAATCACTAAACAAGAGGATGAAAAGGTACGAATCCTGAACCACCTGGAATGAGTGTCTCGGCCGTCCAGCGGCATTCAGGATGGAACGTTGGAATAGTTATTTAATACTGCAGCAGTTCCCAATAGGCGAGTCGCGGAGACTAGACCACCTGACATGTGTTGTGGAGCCGAGAAGTCGACAGCTCCTCGTGCCCGCGGATGACGGGTAGACCTTGGGGGTTCATTTGAAAGCCTCAAATCATAAAAAAGAAGTTCCCAATTTTTAAGGTTTTGTTCTCCTCCAGAAATCGTTGGTCGAAGTGCGCCGACCATTGGACGGTTGGCGGTGCCCACACCAGGCCTGGTTGTCACATGTAAGGTGACGTCGATAAACCAACGTTACGCAAAAGTCCTCATTTTATGTATTGAAGAAACCGAACTCAAGGAACCTTTTCGAGGTGTCATCAGGTGAGCGTGGTGCCCGCTACTATTCCTCACTTCACGGTTTTCAGATTCTGTTCGAACTCATTATACCTAACAAAACGGTCCTTCTTCGGTGCAGCGTCGAAAATTTCAACGGAACCTCTCCATTACAGACGAGAAGATGTGAGAGCGTTCGAAAAAGACAAAGTTGAAATGGTCAAAAGCTTCCATCCAGGAGACGTGGTTCTCGCGAAAACCTTGACAATGGGCGATGCGATGAGCTATATTCTGACAACTGCTGAAAACGAGCTCGGGGTCGTCATAGCTTTATCGTCTGCAGGTAGGACTTTCGAATTCCGGGGTCGTTTTATGGATTGATGATTTCGTAGGAATGTCCACATCATCGGAACTTCAAACCTATCGCTAGACTAGGAACTGGGAGCTCTCTTTCTAATTTTCGACTTTCACCGAGCAGAAATTACATATGAATGAAACAGAACTCGTCCAGTCGCTTTTAATCCTTTCTGGTTATCACTTTATTCTTCGAGCTCATCGCAATCAGGAATTAAAATATGTTCTCCTCGACAGGTGTTCCTATGGTTCCGGTAAGCTGGACGGAGATGCAGTGTCCCAAGACTCTTGAGAAAGAGTTTCGCAAAGTGGCGAAGATTGTTCCCACCGTAAAGGAACTCTGAAAGTCCTCCGCGAGAGGAAAGTCAAGTGAAATGTGTAAATATACTAGGTATTGAATAAATCCTCCATGTTGACCTGGATGCTCTCCTTCTCCATGTTTGGTCATCGTCATTATTCATCGAGCGAAATCACCGCATTTTCCGATTCTCGCTACAGAACAAGTCTTTATTATTTGAAGTTCCTATTCCAAGCTCGTTCTCCGTTTTCTGATTCTAGCGATCGATTTCTGTTTACTTCGTGACAACATCATCGGAACGTGCTAGCGACTCCAATCGAAGTGCTTGCGTTTGCAAGTGCTGAATGAGCCGCACCATCTACGGTCCTTAAGAGTAGGGCAACCAGCTCCCCCGTTGATTGATTCCAGAACTATGGATCGAGTTCTGCGAGATTCACCGATGCCACAGAGTTTATCACATGGAGACCATTCCGCCCACTCGGAGACGATGCAGTCACGCGGCTCGTCTTTGGAATCCAATGCTGAAAAGAAGTAGTTCGGTTCTCCGAATTCTCACACAAACATTGATCGAGATTCTGGTTCAATTTTCAATGGAGGATCCCAAGAGTGAAGTCGCCAAACTCACCTTGTAAGCCGTGGGTCTGTCTATCTCTCTTTCGGACCCTTCTCGAAGTGCCCAGAAACTTCGGAAAAATCTTTTTCCTGACGTAACCAGAGTCGGACTTGATTTCATTCTCAGCCGGAGAGCGATCTTCAACCCGATTCAAAGAATCGTAGAGAGTCAACGCGTGGCCTCCCGGTCTTACGCGACCGTCCTCGCGGATCAATCTGAAAGATTCGAAGCTCAGACAAAATGAATGCGTTTCGAAACAGGGTTCGCTTCCAAGTTGACGCGTCATGTGACACGGAAGTGAGGAAAATGTGTAAGATTTTGATATCAGTCAGCCTTACTCGACGTTGACGACGGCGATTCGAGGGAGCCGCTGCATTTGAGGATAGAAAAACGAACACGCCGGATGAGATGGACTTCTTGAAGTTATTGGAGTGACCACTCCCCTCGGTTCGGTCTCAAAGTCGGGCGCGGTGAATGTGAAACTGTGGATATCAGATTTTAGTCATTTCATAGAATCACAGACGGTCAAACCTTCCAACTCCGGAAGTTTGAAAACCTGATGGATTCCTGACAGGAACGACGTAACGTCAAAATGAGGGCCGGGAACAGATCTCAGCCGAACGAGTGGACAGAGGGGGGTTGCGAAATACTTGGTCGAAACTAGACCACGGAAACGAGTTGTAAGACATCAGTCGTGTATCCGACAACATGAATAAATAGACGGATGGATAGATGAATGATAATTGAATCTAACCAACCAATCAACTCCACTGGTTATTAGTACCATGTATCGATATAATAGTCCGAATATCTAGGTCTCAGTAGGTCCGTCGATGATGATTGTCGAAACATGCCGGAACTTCCAAGCTCTGAACATAATTTCAACTTCTGGAATATCTTCTCACTCACCCGTTGTCCGTTCCTGCGTCGAGTGGATGCAGGTCGACGGGAAAGATGTTTTCCAATGAGTGGCATTGTGACAAAGATCTCGAGAGTCAAGACCGACAAACCAATCAGGACTCGGGATCAATCGTGTTGCGAATGACAGCTGGAGGAGAATTAGCATACTTAGTTAGTGATATTTCCCGCTCGATAATAATTTCTCGGTCTTCCGACTACCTACTTGGACCTACTTCTCATCGAGCTACTCCAGAATATGGTCAAAACCCACCAAACTGCTCGGGCCAAGGTCACCGACGAGGTCATCGCAAAGTTCACCACGCCTCGATCTCTCAACTTCTGAACGGCTTGCTTATATTTAAATAAAGAGCCCAGTTTTCCTACTTGGGGAATCTAATCCCAAAATGACAGGTCAAGTTTTCACACGGAAGCAGACTCTCGTCTGTCAGTTTCCAACGAGTTTGGTATGGAGCGAGCGTTGGCTGACGCAAGGACTTCGTCAAGTGGTTTCGTCGAAAAAGATCACCGTGAAACTGACGAATTCTTCGGCCCTGAGATTCGCCCCAGGCGCAACTCAACGGAATCTAATGAGGACTCCATGGGTTCAGCGAGAGCCCGAATGCGAATTCCGAAAGGAAAATAAACGCAAAAGCTCCTGAGAGCTCCGTATTCATAGTTCCCATCGCGAATTTTCAAATAGAAAATCGGATTCGGGAGGATTCCTTTTATGTTTGCTCGGAGCCGTCGTCTGCCAGAGAACTGACGCCTAGGAATGGCAATGCTGTCAAATACACGGTTGCTTCCGACGGAAGACGTCTTTGTGAAGAGCCGATCGAAACGAATTCGTCTGACCGTTCCAATCGAATATCGCTAAACTCTAGCATTTCCTATTCTTCCGTTTGTGCTGTCGTACTGATCGACGCCACTAGATAGCTGACTCACGTCTCACCATGTGGTGTCGATAATCGGCAGTGAATTGTACAGTGGTAAGGCCGTCTCCGGTCGGGATGCGGGGCGTTTCAAACGAGTCCATCACAGCATCATTCGAATCCTGGACCATCTTTGCTTGCAGGGTTTGAGTTTTCGAGTCTTGAACGTAGTCTCGGAACTCGTCCGTAACCAGATGGTTCTTTCTCCAGAGCGTGAAGTTCGCCGAATGTGTCGCACCTGCCGGATAGGAATTGTGAGGATTAAATAATGTGTCAATGAAGGTTATCGCATCAGGAATTTCGGACATCGGAATGATGTTCGACACCGTGGGTCTCTTCACGACGGAGAATCCCAATGATCGTTTCGGACAACAGCAGTTTGTGGGATAGGACACCGGGTTTACTGTTCTTCCCTTGCGAACCTCGTAGGATCGTAGAATTTCTTGACCATGATACGGAGAGTGGCCCATGATTCAAGTTTTGACGGGACATTACGCGACATGAACTCTCCGAAAAATCGTGGGCCACGGAAAACGGTGCTGCTCACTTCGCTTGATATTGCGCTTCCACTGTTGGAAACATGGCGCATGTCAGTTTATCACATAGCTGATGTCGAACAGCTGACCTCGCCCCATTTCGAGGCATTGACGATGATCCCCCGTTGCGTCGAGATATTCGAAGACCCACTGTTTCCCGTAGATCGGTTGGGCACGAGCCAAATGCATCTTGCAAGGGCTCTCTGATATGGCTGCTGGAGAGAAGCTCGCGAAGCTTGTCTCAGATTGAGCTGAACCTGAATGAGATCCTTAATCAGGGACCACATCTCGTGGTTACACGTCTTCCCAACTGTTGAGTAGCTAAGGGGGGAGAGATCCAGCGAGGATCGACACCTTCGATCCTTCGTTCGTTTGGCGAAAGGTGCTCCTAAATTGTCGGTTAGAGAATCAGCAGGCTGATTTTGGCGTCATTTTGTAGCCAGAGAGACCAGCTTCAAAATGACGACAGATTCGAAGACAGATGACCTTCTGGCATTCAAAACGTCGGAATGGCGTGCGAAACTAAAAAGGTCTCTTCCCATCTTCGAATACCTTGTGCTCTCGGTCTATTGGCTCTCTTGCACCGCAGCACACCAACATTAGCCCGCACTTGAAACCCGTTTTCTAAGATTCGTAGACGGAGATTCTCCTCGAGTTCGAGAAAGCTGGCTCTACCCTGGCTGTTTTGGAATTCGCGTGATCCCCTCAATTTGAGCTCTTCGAAGATGCGCTTAGAGTCGCGAAGGAGGCCAGGGGTCAGAGAGAGTCCTACCGACTGAGATGACAGGTTGGTGAAGGCTCCGGGTCTTCCTTATAGGGCGAGAGCGGTACGGTGCACGAAATGCTCAAGTCGTAGCGGGATTTAGTCCTGTCGTCCCTTATCTTAGTCGTGCTACTCAAGGGTTAGTGTTGAGGTTATACCGAGATACGGCAACGAATTTTTTCCCCGTGTAGGTCGGGCACCATAAGAGGACGACACTGTCCCGCTATCCTGAGTACCGGGGAGAGAAGTATCGATCCCACACGTTCCTCTCAGTTTCCACGAAGAAGCGCATAAATTCAATGAGACTCTTCTGTGTGTTAGGCATGAGTTTCGCGCATCATGAGTCTCTTGAGTGATCCCCCTCCGTTTAATCACGGATTGGATTTCCACGCGGGAAATATCCAAGGACGTGTGTAGACTCACCTATTGATGGAGCCCATTGAGCTCGTGGCCGAAACTCAGGATACTGTTTGGGGAACTTGGTGCGGGTCCACTCTGTGACGAGACTCAATCGGAAAACTGCGATTGAATCTTTTCGGCATGCCAAGCAAACACTCGAAGCCCAATAAACGAAGCATACAATGGTGAACATTCCTGGATCGAGGTAGGAAGTAGGAGAACTTCACCCAACCTCTGGTTTCCCGTCGCCTTTGTTACGACTAATGAGGTCCAATTACTTCCGCGGTCCCATGTCACTTATCCGAGCATGTTTCCATGTGTCACATCCACTCCGAAAGAGCATCCACACGAAAAGGACATCTCCCATCTCGGATCTTCGCTCGTTGCTCGGATGTCCACCAGGCTTCGCCGTCGTAGAACGAGACGTGTCTCTCTCAACAGAGCTTGCTCTTCTAGAACACATGTGCTTTTCAACGACAGGAGATCAATCAGATGATGTTTCTTGATTGCTCCGGGGTCTCGTTCTCGCAGTCGATTCGGTCGGCGACAGTTTCCGATCACCGATCGGAGCAGACAACCAAGACATCATACGAGGAAATACTGAAATCCAAAGCGAAATCGAAAACAGGGAATGGCACCCCGGACGACTGAAACCTTCGCGTACGGTGCGGTTGGAAGAACGCGTTCGAGACGAACCAAAAAGAAACGGCAAAACGTGTCAACGTCATTTTTGTCGTATAGAAAAACGCGAGACTGTTAGAGGCCAACGAACTGTCTGAATATGGAGCCACAGCGAACAATGTGTTAAGGTCTTTCCCGTCGAGAAGTTTTTGTTTGACCCTGTCAACTGGAGATGGCTGAAGTGTTGCTTGTAGAATGAACGTGTCAGACGCGGAAGTATCGTGTATTTCCACTTCTTAAGAAGCTCCTAGGTAGACCCAATGATTTTCGAAGGTGTCCACATGAGTTCCAAGGCGAATGACAATCCAAGGAGTCCTGGGGACGGAAGAAAGCCAAAGACCACGAGGTCGCTAGCGAGGTTGCAGTTCTCAATACATCAGTGGAACATTAGGAGATCGGTGCAGGGGCCACGGGTCGGAAAGGATTGGATCCTCATGGTGGAAATTCGTTCATTGATTGCTTGAAGAATCACCGGCACCGAAACCTCGGATATCGGGGAAGTGGATGTGCTTTCTCGATAGGCTCGATGACTTCTGATCACTATGGATACTTATCGAATCATTCGCGATGCTCTGATTATGCAGTCCGGAAACGCTTGGAACTCGACAGATATGCTTCATTAAGCTTGATGGAAACAACTACGACAGCCATTTCTCTATCATCAGAGGGCTGATGGCGAGCACTTCCGCCCTCGCTGAAGGCTGTGCGAACCATATGATTAGACATCCAAATGACCTGCGAAACTCTTTGTAATCGTCTTGAAAGTTCGGTCAATTCCTACTGTCTCAGAGAATCGGTGTTCTTTCGGCAGTAATGCAAAGATTTTCGGATGTCATCAGTTTCATGAAAACCTAATCCATAGCTGAACGGTGAAACGGTCATAGAAATTTCGCCATATGGGAATCAGTTGGTTTTGCGTCATAAGAACCTCGGAGAATCGATTGCTCTTTCGTCCATCTGAGTTGTCTTTTGTCTGGAACAAACTCTTATCACCGTCTATCGGTATGGGAAGGCGTTCTGGCGTCATTTTTGAGAGTATTGTGAGCCTTTGTGATGTACATTCGCAGCTTCGGAGGATCTTCAGCCTTTCTCCCGGTTGACTTTTTGCTGGATGAATAGAACTGATCCGCTTCGAGCTGATTCAGCTGAGCTCCTCACAGAAATCCCCGGGTCTCGCATGCAGCTTCAGCGATTCGGAGCTCGGGCCGTGACACCCTGCTATGCCACCACAGACCAATCGACCTGTGGCCGCTACAATGTGAATAACCTAATCTCGATTAACTATCTACCGCTGGGTCGGATGGGATCAAGGTGTCATCTGGATCACCATCTGACTGAATCGGGACTCCGTTCGATGGAAGCGCGGTCTCTCAGGGCATCGCAGTCGACGGCATGCTGGATTGTTCATCATTGAAATGTGTCGTGCAAACGATGATGAGTCGAATTAAGGCGTGCCGCGACGCATACTGGCACGAAATTTAGATCTCTCGATGATAATGTCTGAGGAACCATCATATTAGCAACTCGAATCTATCCTTTTGAGCGATGATAGCGGATGAACTTTCTCTCGGGATGTCTATTCCTTAATGAGCGCTGATGGAGGGGAAGGAATTTGGTAAATGATGACAAACGTTGAGCTTTCAAAGCTTCCTCCAAAGTAACCATCCTCGCATACAACGCAAGAGAGGTCGCGGCTAATACCGAGAAAAAGTGCGCCTGAACCCTGAGAATTCGCGAGATCTGTTCGTGGTCTCACGGAAGAGTACCCAGAGTCATAGACGGAGAATCAGCCTTAAGCCCAAGGAAGCAAAAGAATACTTTTTCA
The DNA here is from genome assembly GCA_964019445.1 of Populus tremula. Classification (NCBI taxonomy): domain Eukaryota; kingdom Viridiplantae; phylum Streptophyta; class Magnoliopsida; order Malpighiales; family Salicaceae; genus Populus; species Populus tremula. The sequence goes on from CAXHTJ010001097.1 coordinate 24,540, forward strand.
GAGAACCTCTCGAATGTTTGACTCATATCGATGTTGTGGCAAAGTACCGACCGGGCGAAGCCTAAGAATTCTCTAAAGGAATATCTATCCGAGACCTTGCCCTTCATAAATGGTAACCGAAAGAGGGAGTCGTCGAAGGTGACTTCAACCAAACCAAAAGATCGGGAGGTTTCAGCCTCGGGGTCAAAAGTACAATGCTCCTTCTTCTGAACTTGATTGAAAGCATATTTGTATTCACGCTGATAGGATATTGCGCGGAGTTCTGTGCAGTTCCACGTTACATTACATATTATTGCTTTATCTCTGCTGATTGCTCTAGATTCCTAAAGGCATCTCCGTTGTCCTTGGATTCTTTTCGCGAAACTAGCTACGGAGCCCATTCATCCTCGTTCCTTTCTTTTCGCTACGTCGATTGTAGCCGCCGCCATAGAACCTCGTCATTCCTTCAGCATTCCTTGGAGATGCCGGATGTAGCTGATGGCGTAGCGTAGCGTTTCCACTTTGCTTAACCTCCGATCTTTGCCTTTTTGGAGCAATGGTAGATGCGTTCTCAACCTCTCGAATCCATCGTTGACGTTGCGAACTCTTTGACGCTCTCGCTCATTCCGTTTCCGAATGAATGAAGGCTCGATCCAGCCGTAGTCGAAGGGTGCAAACGTCACAGGCAGTGGAATTTTGCATTCAGGAGCGAAAGGATCCTTAGGAAGATCATCGGAGGAGTCCATGCTGTCCTCTCCGTCGGCGGAAGCTGGAACAATTGCGAGTTTTTCTTTACTGAACTCTTATCTCCAAGGATGACGGGATGGATCGCTCTCTGACATTGTATCACTTCAGGTTCTGTCTGATACGCCGCAATGCAGACTCGACGATAAGTTGCTCAGAAGCAATCTAATCCATGTTATTCAATCACTGTAACGAAACGTTTCGGCAGTGGGTATCAAGCTCGTCAGAATGCCAGCAAGCGTGTCGAAATGCGCAACGAACGAGAATCATTGCATTGGCGGCAGATTTCGAGACTCTGAAACCACGTTTCATGACTCGACTCTTGTTTGGAGGATGAAGCCTCGTCGTGTGGCAGAGGGCAAACGCGCGAGTTGTTTTGCGTCGTCGTCCTCTCAATTTTCCAATTACAGTCACTCTCTGTCGGTGAACGAGAGGTTCACAAGACGCACTCTAGTTGATTTATTTCTCTGTTGCCCAAGACTTATTACGAAACGGCTGTCAGCTTGCCAAAAATGGGAGAGCATCGTTCTCGATCCTCGCGATTAGGCTGCAGTGAAGTACAACCAAATGAACCAACACCCAAATAAATATGACTGGCTTCTAGACCGAAGACAAACGACGACGCACGAAAAGTTGAGCAATCTCAGTGATAAAACACTGTGTGAAATATTGTGTATTGATAAGAATTGAGATGTCACTCATTGTCAGTTGGGTACAAACCTCCACTGCATCTTTCGTTTCCGTTCGGTACCTCCTGTTGATTTTCATTGGTGTCGGTGAAATCTACGGATCGGACAGGGGCCAAATCTCCAACTTCAAAGTCTTTGGAGGCCGGTGACCCGCCTTTTGGGGACTCCATCGAGCTCTAGCCGTACAGTCTGAAATGGGGCTCACGATTACAATCGAAACACTCGGGTGGCCTCGCTGGTTTATCGAAAAGAGCGTGTGAGACTAGTCCGAACAAACTCTGGCTTCAAGACCTTGACTGTGCTCTTCAGTCAGTGTGTTAGAAGATCTCTGCTAAAGTAATCACCGAGCTTTTCAGCTGTGATCAGGTACCTCCTATGCAGAACAGTCACGAAACGATGGCTCCGTCGGTCGAACAGTTGGTCAGTGCACATAGAACCAGCAATTCACTTATGTTGGTTACGTTTCAAAGCATTGGTTAGTTGCAAGAGGGATTTCTGCGAAGCATGAGTGATGTCGCCAGTACCCTCGGCCGAAGCTGGACCACTAGGACTGCAGTGAGTGTGATTTACGGCGGCCAGCGAGTTCCGGACAGGAGAGGAGATTACTATTTGAGCACCTGTCTTTGCCATTGGGGACCGCTAGGCCGGCGTCAATACCGTTACACGAGGGCCTCTCCTCACAGGGTGTCCACATGATGTACGGACTACCGAACACACTTCAAGTTTCCTCCTCTCCCAAATTCGGAAACTTCGGACATCGGTTCGAACTTTCTCTTTCATCAATCCAGATGAGGGACATTCTGAAAACTAAGGCATGAGCGGCGCCCGTCTCTGAAGTGACAACTCTATGACAACCTACAGTCTGAACCACAAGGGATCGAATTCAAATTCTTGAGGTAAAGTTCAATATATGCCAGAAATCTCTGCTTCGCCAAGTACCGTCGAAGATTCCTTTCTATCTCGTGATATAGTTTCCATCCATGAGTTCATGAAACATTCAAGTCTTCGCCGTTTCTGTTGTTTTGCTCGGACCGCAGGTTCGTTTGAGAGCTCGGGGTCGGAAATTCTAGTTTGGGAGCTTCAAGGAGTCTCGAAGACGACATTCAAGGCCAGGAAATGGAGCAATGCAGCTGCTTCTGAACTTGGCATCTGGAGCGCTGCATAAACGAGGCGAGAAGCGGAGCCTTAAGCTTGAAGAGATGATATCGAGAACTTCGCAGATTCGCTCCTATCGATTCGCTCAAATTCTCTTTTTGTTCCATCGGCAGTCATCAAACTACAAACCGGGAAAAGCCTTGCCACCAGCTGGCCGAGTTTGCTTCAACGGCAGGACGATTCCGAACATTCGAAGTCTCTAAAATCATCTGATTCGAAGGACGTCGCTCCGCCTCTTCATTGTTGTGCCACTGGAGATGAACGTGTGCCATTTGCGTTTTTTTTTTCGCTCTCTGCCGTGACCTTTGTGACTTTTCTCGGCATTGACTTGCTGACTCTCGACCCTCGCCATATTCGGTGAAATGGTTTGTTGGCATGATTTCAAATAGAGACACTGTTCTGGACCGGAAAGATTGAATCGGCGCTTGCTTCCGGCGTGCGTTCGTTCGTTTCTGAACGCGTGAGAATTTGTGTCAACATTCGGACTTTCCCGCAGCGGCACCTCAAGGTTATGGAGAGAAATATAACCACTGAGCCTTGACTCAGAAAAAAAAAAATCCAAAACTGTCTCTAAATTCCGAAAAATTGGGAAACAATGATGGAATAGTGGACCGATCATCGGATTCGCTGAAATTTCCGGAGTCTGCGAGTTTTCTGATCACGGTCCGAAGCAGGCGCATCTCAAGCTCTTCAAAATCCAGAAACTGTGAAGCCATCGATCACTGAATCAGGAGCTCCGCATTTGAGCCGTTACGCTTTCATCGAAACCTCGTCTCGTAGCGATTACGGCGACTGATCCAGTCATCCGAGACTTGATCAAGTTCCACAGGGTGGGGACAGTCGCTTTTGAAGAAACTTCCAACAAGACATTTAGCTCTAAGATTCGATTGGGGATGAGTTGAGTTTCCTCCAGGCTGAGCTGTTTCGATCGGAGTCGCGGAGGAAAGTAATCGTGCTGGGACGGCTCCGATGAACAAACCAAGAAACCTCTAGCGAAAAGCAGAAGACGAAGATATCGAAAGCATAAGTGCATAGATGCGTGTACCACTTCGCTTCACTGATGGCGATGTTGATGGTAATGATGGTGATGGAGTGGCGTTGATAGCCGAGCCGACAGGCAGTCCGAGTCGAGCCGAAAGACAGACTGAGTAGCTGGCAGATCCGGGAGCGACGTTTCGCTTCAAAGCTTCAACCAAGCCAGTTTGGATGGAGATGCGGCGCTTCAGTAGCAACAGACACGAACACACAAGGCTGAATCGGATGCGAGCTGCGGATCAACTCGGGGCACACTAGTCCTTAATCCTGTTTATCCACTCGCGAACGTGAAATGCGTGAGCGGACAGGCGGATGAGCCGGTAGGCGAAAAAAAGATCCATCCACCGTCGAGGTAATCCTTGCGGCTGACGAGGTGCAAGTGGTGAAAGCTCTAAGAAATATCGTCGGGTTTTTCCGAAAGGGGCTCGGCTTGCTGCTCGTCGAGCGAGAGTTCGCTGGTATGGTTCCTCCGCTCGTTAATAATTTAATAGCACAAATGCACAGATATCGGACACTTCAATGCTGACAGCCGAAGGAGATTGAAGATCGAGTTGGTGGTGGCCATGTGTCAACGAATCCTTAACACGCTCGAGGTCTCGTTCCGCACCTATCGGTTGCACCCCGTTCGTCCCGAGGAGTTTCCATCCTCCCCATCCTCACTCCTGAGTGGTCTCAAACTGACGAAGTCGATGTTCCCACAAATCGTTGCTCGCGGATAGTGCTCGAAAACAACGGAGGATCTGAGTAGGTTATTTGAGCTCAAATGTTTCCTCAATCTTGGATCGACCAGAAATTGTGAGAGCTCTTTTTCAAATGAGACAACTTCGGGACTTCATGGAAACGACATTTTACTGTATGCCCAATTTTGCCAATGTCCGAACAGATAAGACCAGGATGATTGATTGTATTCCGTAAACTCGCAGCTTCTGTCATGCGTAACGTTCCGCATTTCGACACAGCTCAAACGGGAAGTGGCATCGGTCCGAGCCGTGATCCCGAGAGATCCCATGTCGCGTCCGAGAGAGTTGAATAGATGTACCCTTTCTCTGTCCTAGACCCTGAATACCGAGGTGATTTCATAAGTGAAATGTCTAATACTTTACATTAACGTTTTCCGTGTCGGGTGGTTCCAACATCGAGTGCCGATCGACCTCAGTCATGCCCCTTCTCCGTTCCGCGGATCAAGTGCTCCACCGTAGCGGACGTGATTTTCAAATCCTCGAAAAGATCAACGACACAATGACGCCATTGAATAACTCTTTTCCGAGACGTCTGATTTGAGCTGATAACCTCAGGTCGGCATAACTTGATTGTCGATGAAGAATATATCGAGATATTATTTTTTTCGAGCGTCAAGGTAGGGGTCACGTTCAGCACTTGAATCTTTTGTCCCGTTGGTTATCCCCATATTTCTGAGAACAGCATCGATATCTGTCTCAGTGTTTTGTGTGACACCTATCTCCGACTCGCGCGGGTACTCAGACCCCCTGCCGCACTAGTCTAGGACCGGCTGCTAGTCAACCGTGAAGCCCATTCTCTCACCTCTTTATGTGGCTGTGGCACCACACTTACAGGCCTGTCGTGTGCTCGGAACAATGTTTCGAATCCTTCATCATACCCAAGACTCGGCAATTTTCAAGTCAAGAGGAAACCGGGAAATCTCACAGCTGTGACTATGTTTCCTTTGCGTACCACATTGAGTCGATCGCATTGGAGTAAGATTTTTCAAATTTACGGCGGGGAAATTGATAATTTGTCCTCTGATAGAATCTGATTTGGATCCTACGCGACATGAATCCAAACCGAAATCGTGACACTTTGTGAACGCCACAGTCAGAGCAAAACGCAGCGGTCCATAAGACTCAGGATGGTCCAACCTGGGGGAACAAAGGAGGATAACGGGGGACTCCAGCAAACCATTCACTTGTTTGTACTGATAATACATAAACAACAGCAAGAAGATGTGAGATGTGACCCTTCCAAACTCATTCTTCGTCACCCCCCGGGAGCCCGCGATTCGCACAACAGAACTCCTCGGCGAACAATGCACTCCCCTCTGGGCTTGTCAGCGATCCATCCACACACCGGGACAGTGGGCTTTATCCGCCCGCTCTCGAAGCGATGATGAAAACGATAACAACCGGTTTGTCCACTTCAGACCTCTCATTATTTACACGACAAAGGATGTCCGATTCCTCCACAAAATTCATCGTACGAATTCTGCAATCAAGAGTCTCTCGCTGTCAAAGTTTGCAAAGTTCCGGAGTAACGGAACGCCAGATTGACCGATCAAAACATCGTACCTCGCAATCGATTTCCAGCTCGTCTCAAAAAAATGTCTTTTGGTCGGCGAATGTAATTGGTGTCGGATGTCGGTGGGCTGATCTCCTCTGGTTGATGCAAACGACTCATTGTTGTCTTCATCCACTCAGACCAATAGGTATACAATTCGATCTGCTGGCGACCATCCTGGAAATTGTTGGAGCTTTAGCTTTTTCATCCCATCCATCCCTCAGCATGTCAGGAGAACAGCTCCTTTCCAATCCTGAACGTTTTGAGAGGGAAGAGGGTCGCTCGAGCTTGGAACGACGGGAATTCGAGAACCATCTTCCTCCACCAATGATCATTGAGCGAATCGAGATACCGGACTCACCGAAACCTCTTCGAACGACAGAAGCCTTCTCTGTTTCTTTTTGGGATCTCTGAGATCTATCTTTTTTTCCGGAGGACTGTAACCCCCAGTCGATGACGGTTTGCAGCAAGCCAGAGACGAGATGGCTCACTTTGCAGGGATTCCGATTCCTCGAGGGTTTCCCAGGACACCGAAGAGAAAAAAGAGTGATTCACGATCTCCTCGAACCTCGCCGAAGTCAACCGTCCTGAAAGCGGATTTGGAGCCAGAAATGTGTCATCGATCGCTCATTTCCCTCAGTTAGAGAGTGACATGACATGAATGGACTGCGATACAAACTTCCGACAGTTTTTTCCGCAGGAATCCTTTGAGGAGACTCTTGAAAGACTCTGAACTTCTCCGAGGAGAACAAAAACAGCCGCGCGTATTTTCTTCTTGACAACATCTATGTGGTTCCTCGGAATGGCAGCGCCCCGCTCCCCAATTGGAACGCTGTCGCTCCTATCGACCACCTGTATCAATTCAACAGCTCGAATGAAGTCTGTCAAGCTACCGATGAACTTCTTGTCAAACAAACATTCCATGCTCGACACTGGTTCGGCACTTACCAATCTGAGGCTCGGCCATACGCGCTTTTGCAATGATTTCCGGCGCTAGAAAAGCAGGTGTCCAGCACTTTCACTGTCGTGGAACTCCATGAATGTTTTGCGTCTCCAACTCTGGGTCATCCCGTTCCGTACAAACCGGCGCAAACTTTGCAAGTGTCATAATCTAATAGTTTGATCCGACCGTTTGGGAGAATCATAATGTTCGAGGGCTGGCGATGCATTAGATGAAAGCGTAACGATGTTTCAAGCTATGCTCCGTTACGAATACAACAACTGACAACCAAATTCGCATCTACAGATGACCGAGGAGCGAGTCAGCCAAGGGAACAGTGCGATATTCAGCCTTGCGATTAGAGTCGATCATTACCTTGATGTCGCGGTGTATGATTCCTGAATGTGGAGATAAAACGTTGCGAGACACAGTTGCGCCAGGATTATCGCGACGAGATCTTCGTCAGCCTGCCCGTTACTTTGATCACGCGGCTGAGGTCGGCCCCTCGAATGTACTCCATCACGGTGACGAACGCTACGTCCGCACAGAAGCAAAAGTGATACCTGGAAGCAGCGGTGAGGTTGGGATCTTCGAACGAAAATATGCGGTGAACTCTCTTGAATAGTGATGGATGGATGTTGTGTAATGCCGCGCATGATGACCTCAACCGAAAAACAATGAGAACGCAAACTGAGGATCAGAGGAGCAATGATTCGCTGCGGAGGACGTTGAATTAAGTTCGGGAGACACTGAAGAAGAATATTGAAAGAGTATGTGGATAGTGTGTGGAGGATCTAGTTACGCTTACGTCACCAGGAACGGACCCTGCGCCATCGAGACGACCAACTTGTCAGATGAGGCTGATCTTGCGTTCGAGAACTTATCTGTCGAGACGAGCTTAGCCGTCAGCTCAGTTCCTCCGATCGTAACTTTGTAAACACACCCGAAACCGCCCGCCCCTGATCATGAACGAATACTTGCCGTTAAACAGAATCCATACATCGCTCAGACTGTATTTCATGCTTCGATTGGAGAAATACTACGTCGAACTGCCAGCAATCGATCGATATCTTAAATTGAGTTCGCTTTTACAACTGGCCCTCCGCGGTGCCAACAACTGAATTCTTATGGAGTGTTCCCGCTTTTGAATTGACTCAACTTTATTGACCCAAAAAGTCTTATAAAAGATTAGGCGATTAATGTTCTCGGCTGAATCCAAGCTTACCTAGTGTTTTTATGGGTTTGATGTCTTTCATTCTGATTATGGTGATTTTCGGTGATTTCTGTCTTGATTTAATCGTGAGTTTTTCCTCCACGGCGGTCCAGTCAATTGCGTCAGAGGCTTCTTCCAGCATTTGCGTGAGTTCCGACACTGCTCTGACCAGAATCCGGGTGGAATTCAACAAACCTACACAAGCCTGTTTATCGTGTTTCAATAGGTCCCAGAGGAAGAAGAGGTTGCCGATGTCGTGATGTACATCGTCCAGCGTGAGATATCTGCCGGATTTTTTGCACGGTGGAAATCGCTTCTAGAGCTCCATTTTCTTTGGAAACAGCAATTCTGGAAAACAGAGTTCGCTGGACTCTAATTACCCAAGAAAACTGATGCAAACCTTTTGGCGACTTTCCGCAGCAATCCAGAAGCGGTCAATGAAACCTGGAGCTGCACAAAAAACTCTCGCGGATAGGCGGTGTACGAAACAGTGGCAGCTCTCTTGGCCAAGTCTTTTCAGACATGCCTTCGCTGTTGAGATTACCCTATGTCGGACGAAACTCAGTTAGAGAACCGTGTTTTCCGAAGTTACTCGGATTGTGACATAGAGGCTGATTGAAATGCTGTCTTCTCTCATTGATCGATGATGCCTTCCAGGGTCAAACGTGAGGTGAACCGGTTCGCTCTTATTAACGGCGGCAACTATACCGACCCCGTTCTGCTCCCCACCTTGGATAGAGGGCCTCGAACATTCGAAATTCGCCTCTCGTCGCCGCTTTTCTTCCGCGCTCGTTCTCTCTTTCTTGAGAGGTGGTTCTTGCATTCGGCAACGACGGGTCTGTGAATTCCAGGGACATAAGTTCATGCAGCAACTCTCTAACTGAAACTAGTCGAGCTCGCTCAGGGAATGGATTTCTATCCACGAACTTTGATTTCTCAGGTCCGCTTCAGTCACCTGCTGGCAAACGAAGCTACTGAGCTAAGATCCGATAGAGAGTTCTGTTTCAGCATTTCGAGTGTTCAGCACAAGCTGGTTCGAGCCGCAATATCGAACCGCTAAGAAACGATCAACCGAAGAAACTTCACAGCCTCGAGAGTGATGTCAATGAGAGGAATCGAAGTGACATTCCGTCCGAGAGAACGACCCGGAGCTCACCGAGATTGACGGGGTGCGCGACATCGCTGGACTCCGCGAGTTGACTCCCGCGTATCACCGAGGTGCTTAGGGTGATCCTTCTGCCCATCTCTGCATTCTTCGTTGTTGCAGCAGACAAGTTCTCCTCCGCGAGAACCACAGCATCCCAATCTCCGTCGACGATTAGTACTTCTTTGCGCTCCAGCGAATGAGTGCATTATTGAGTTCGAAGACGCTCACTGTCGGCCAAATCGATGGAAATTATAAAGTTACGAGTCATAGAGTGAACTCAAATCGGTCAAAGCCATCATGACCGAACGTTCCACCAACCTCAGCTACCGGAGATGTAAACGACGCTGATTTGGTCTTTCAAATATCGCCGGAACAATGGAATCACTCAGGAAACTCGAAGTGGATTCCACGTCTCTTTGCGGTCAAAGTTTCGGGAATCTTTCCGCATTCCAGGGCGAATAGTAGATGCTCCTTGGGGTGGTGACCATTCCCTGTTTTTGCATCGCCGCTTGTTGCGGCGTTTCCCATCTTTCTCTGACTGGCAACGCGCTGCAGAAGCTTCTTAGAGGGATCGTTGCGCGCGCCTCGCTGCTTCATCTCCGGGATCCTGGATAATGTTCAGGAGCACATCAGAATTTCGCTCCTGTCATACCACTCTCTCGAATTCGGGATGGCTTTTGTCCTGTGCGCTCGAATGCCAAGAGTCGTGATCGAGCCGAATGTCAGTCGCCATCGCCCGTAGGGTCTGCTCATTCTCAGTTAGGCTCGAAGTTTTCAATCGTTAGCTGCTGTGCTGTCCAGGATTCCTGTCCATATCGGGATAGTATGGAATCTTATAAATCACGCGACAGAGTGTCTTTCCCTCTCCCGCTCCGTGTGTTCTTGGCCCTTCCTCTTATACGATTCCTTTCCTGGAGTCTCCTTACCCAGCCGCCCGACCGCTCAGCTGTTAGCGGCACGATCCCCGCAGTCAGAATTTAGTGTCTGGACAGCCCAAAAGTGCTGTGGCTGTGTGTGTTGTGTGTCTTGTGGGAGAGCTAGTGAAATTTTCCAGCAGGGCGTCGTTTGCTCAAATTAGTGTGATAGTTGTGTTAGCTGGTCGTTTCGACAGCTCGTCGAATGACAAAGCAACGTCCAACGAAATTCGCCACGGTTCGGAGGAGACCCTCTGTCCGGGAGGCAGTGTGAGGAGTGCTATCTGCGAAAGGCGGGAGAGATCAGATCTCTGGTGGTGTGAGAATCCGCGACGAGCTACTTGGATCGTGATTTTGTTCTTGTGAGGCGCCGGGTTAAAAAACCCGGAAGCCGCCTTAAAACGCCGCCAAGCTGGAACTCATGGAACTGGAGAACATTGTCGCCAATACGGTGTACCTCAAAGCTCGAGAAGGTAATACGGAGTTCGAGTCCCATCACCTGTCCGTTGCCGAGCCGGATGCGGCAGTGTCTCTACTATGGAACGCTTGCTCCCGAACGCTTTCGCGCTGCCTCTGCAGCTAAACACGAGAGATAGCAGCTCCGTTCTAGCGGCCAGCACCTGCCGCGAGGCTAGGAAAGAAGGCCCGGGGGCAGGGTGGGGGAGGGGTTCTCCGATCGGAATGTTTCGCGGGAGGAAAACCAAAAGGGAGACAGCGTCTGGAATAAATGTGTTCCGAACTCTAAATTTCGCGTGAACATGGGACTCAATTAGTGTTTTTTCTTCTACCTTGAGCTCGACTATCTCTGTCCCTTGTTCGCACTCTCCGTCGATCCGTGGTCTGTTCATCGATCCTCTCCACTCGTCTGATTGTGAAGCACTTGAATTCATGATGAGCGAAAACTCGATGGAAGACTGAAAACTACGCGGTTTCTATCGATAAGGGTGCCGAATCGGATTTTGGAATCGCGTTTCTGTGTCGCGCTTTTTCTTCGCTCTCTCTCTGCGCCGATCGAGAATATTGGCAAATTTTGCCTTTTCTCAGAAGTATTGGGAATGCTTTGTTTGAAAATGCGAACGTTCGAGAGTGTGGATTGAGGATAAATGCGAGAGGACCGAGAGGCGATTTAACTTCGTCTGGAAGCAACAAATTTCTGGAGATATTTCGGCTGTTGGCAAACGATGCGCACTTCGGCCTTCCGCTCTATCGTTCGTGTGTGCACTTTTGTCCCCTGACTCGCTGACGGCGATAATTGACGAATCAGAATGCATTATACATCATAATAATAATCGTCTGTCTCGCCGTCAACTTACCGCGTTCTCACTGCGAGCCGAGAGAATAAAATCGGCCTCGTCTTAGCTTCAAGTAGAAAATTCGTTCCGCGGAGACCGGATAGACTTTCTGCTACCTGTTGTCGTATCAACGCGAATCTATTCAAGACGGATTTCCTCGCTTCCTCGTTTTCTCCGTTTATCCGGAACCTCCCATTCTTCAGCGTGCGATTGTCCTCGCTTATTCTTCTTCTCTCGACGAAACATTCCGAAACGAGGCCTTGCATCTCTTCCAATGTCGGAGTTCGTTTTCCTCGTCCCCAATTCGTTATGAGATCACAAGTGAGAATATTCTAAAAATAAAAAGATCCCCCCCTCCCCCCAATCAGAATAAAGATCTTCAGCCGGGATGCGATTGAATAGAGGGAGAGCTTTCGCAATCTTATTCTTTATTAGAACGCGGGAAGAAAAAAAAGTTTCTGAATTGTTTCTGGTCTTTCATTCTTGCGCAACGCTTTAAAGAGTACAAGTTCAGTTTGTTCAGCGTCGTCGACATAACCAACGATTACAATGGCGCAATCAGACGCGGCGAAAACACGTGACCGATCGATAGCAAAAACGTCGCAGTAACATCAACTGTTCGGAGCAAAAACACTTTCATTTTCCGAATCACCTACAGCTTCGCGCCGGATCGTGTTTCGTGAGGGAGTAGTGGAAAACTAAATTCTATTTTTCTGGAACATTTCAGACTGCAACAAAGGCAAAAGCAAGAAATGGAAAAAAATCCTCGCCTTTCCACACGTAACGTTGGCATTGCCTCTGAAGGATCAGATCGGTGAGTAAATTCCGAATCTCTGACCAGCTACGAATCTACTTCTGGTGGGACTACACTTCATTTCCGCGCTGGACTAGCACAACTGTAACCGAAAGTCTGCTCTGTTTCCATTGTTTCTTCTAAATATTCGGAAAATGGCGGATATTTATGGTGACTCTCTAGAGCTCGAGATGTCTCTGATGTTTTTATCCTTCAACGAGCGAAAGGAAGAACCATCGATCAATTCGTTTGACACGAGAAACAGAGAATAGGAACGGAGAGTGTAAAATCGGAGGGATCCAAAGAGTTGAATTGGTCTCTTAGCGCTTGCCTCTCTGTTCGTCTCTTCTTTTTTGTGTTTACCTTATATAAAACAACGAGATGAGCGATAATGATAGGAGCGGGATGACCGGCAGCAAGAAGACCAGGGTTAAGAACTGTTGCTCTGATCATTTTTAAGGTTGAGGCGGCTGCTGATGCCACTCTCGACTGGCATCTCCAGGACCGGAAGGCATTCGAGTTGGCGAACGCTTTAACCTTCGCCGATAATCCTTTGCTTGTTCCGAAGAGGTCCCGTTGTTTATCGAGAATCCCATCTCTCGTTCATATCGTGTCGAAGCCTCGTTCGCGTCGAGCAACGACGCTATTCCAAGCAGATCGCTTGGATTTCTAACTCTCCCAAACATTCGAGACATTCGGGTGAGATCGGAAGAGCGTCGTGTAGGGAAAGAGTGTAGATCTCGGTGGTCGCCGTATCATTCTGAGACTGCCAAGGCACACAGGGGATAGGCGGCGCTTCTATAGTGTCACCTAAATACTACTGACTCCAGCGTAACTGGACTGGCCACAGTTAGGCCGCAAATGTAATCACACTGGCTCACCTTCGGGTGGGCCTTTCTGCGTTCGCGAGTGGACCCGATAAGCTCATGGAGCGGCGTAACCGTCGCACAGGAAGGACAGAGAAAGCGCGGATCTGGGAAGTGACGGACAGAACGGTCATGACCTGGATTGGGGAGGCGGTTGCCGCCGCTGCTGCTGACGGTGTGACGTTCTCTGTTCCGGTCACACCAATACGTTCCGCCATTCCTATGCGATGCACATGCTGTATGCCGGTATACCGCTGAAAGTTCTGCAAAGCCTGATGGGACATAAGTCCATCAGTTCAACGGAAGTCTACACGAAGGTTTTTGCGCTGGATGTGGCTGCCCGGCACCGGATGCAGTTTGCGATGCCGGAGTCTGATGCGGTTGCGATGCTGAAACAATTATCCTGAGAATAAATGCCTTGGCCTTTATATGGAATGTGGAACTGAGTGGATATGCTGTTTTTGTCTGTTAACAGAGAAGCTGGCTGTTATCCACTGAGAAGCGAACGAAACAGTCGGGAAAAATCTCCCATTATCGTAGAGATCCGCATTAATTAATCTCAGGAGCCTGTGTAGCGTTTATAGGAAGTAGTGTTCTGTCATGATGCCTGCAAGCGGTAACGAAAACGATTTGAATATGCCTTCAGGAACAATAGAAATCTTCGTGCGGTGTTACGTTGAAGTGGAGCGGATTATGTCAGCAATGGACAGAACAACCTAATGAACACAGAACCATGATGTGGTCTGTCCTTTTACAGCCAGTAGTGCTCGCCGCAGTCGAGCGACAGGGCGAAGCCCTCGGCTGGTTGCCCTCGCCGCTGGGCTGGCGGCCGTCTATGGCCCTGCAAACGCGCCAGAAACGCCGTCGAAGCCGTGTGCGAGACACCGCGGCCGGCCGCCGGCGTTGTGGATACTCCGGAAAACTTGGCCCTCACTGACAGATGAGGGGCGGACGTTGACACTTGAGGGGCCGACTCACCCGGCGCGGCGTTGACAGATGAGGGGCAGGCTCGATTTCGGCCGGCGACGTGGAGCTGGCCAGCCTCGCAAATCGGCGAAAACGCCTGATTTTACGCGAGTTTCCCACAGATGATGTGGACAAGCCTGGGGATAAGTGCCCTGCGGTATTGACACTTGAGGGGCGCGACTACTGACAGATGAGGGGCGCGATCCTTGACACTTGAGGGGCAGAGTGCTGACAGATGAGGGGCGCACCTATTGACATTTGAGGGGCTGTCCACAGGCAGAAAATCCAGCATTTGCAAGGGTTTCCGCCCGTTTTTCGGCCACCGCTAACCTGTCTTTTAACCTGCTTTTAAACCAATATTTATAAACCTTGTTTTTAACCAGGGCTGCGCCCTGTGCGCGTGACCGCGCACGCCGAAGGGGGGTGCCCCCCTTCTCGAACCCTCCCGGTCGAGTGAGCGAGGAAGCACCAGGGAACAGCACTTATATATTCTGCTTACACACGATGCCTGAAAAAACTTCCCTTGGGGTTATCCACTTATCCACGGGGATATTTTTATAATTATTTTTTTTATAGTTTTTAGATCTTCTTTTTTAGAGCGCCTTGTAGGCCTTTATCCATGCTGGTTCTATAGAAGGTGTTGTGACAAATTGCCCTTTCAGTGTGACAAATCACCCTCAAATGACAGTCCTGTCTGTGACAAATTGCCCTTAACCCTGTGACAAATTGCCCTCAGAAGAAGCTGTTTTTTCACAAAGTTATCCCTGCTTATTGACTCTTTTTTATTTAGTGTGACAATCTAAAAACTTGTCACACTTCACATGGATCTGTCATGGCGGAAACAGCGGTTATCAATCACAAGAAACGTAAAAATAGCCCGCGAATCGTCCAGTCAAACGACCTCACTGAGGCGGCATATAGTCTCTCCCGGGATCAAAAACGTATGCTGTATCTGTTCGTTGACCAGATCAGAAAATCTGATGGCACCCTACAGGAACATGACGGTATCTGCGAGATCCATGTTGCTAAATATGCTGAAATATTCGGATTGACCTCTGCGGAAGCCAGTAAGGATATACGGCAGGCATTGAAGAGTTTCGCGGGGAAGGAAGTGGTTTTTTATCGCCCTGAAGAGGATGCCGGCGATGAAAAAGGCTATGAATCTTTTCCTTGGTTTATCAAACGTGCGCACAGTCCATCCAGAGGGCTTTACAGTGTTCATATCAACCCATATCTCATTCCCTTCTTTATCGGGTTACAGAACCGGTTTACGCAGTTTCGGCTTAGTGAAACAAAAGAAATCACCAATCCGTATGCCATGCGTTTATACGAATCCCTGTGTCAGTATCGTAAGCCGGATGGCTCAGGCATCGTCTCTCTGAAAATCGACTGGATCATAGAGCGTTACCAGCTGCCTCAAAGTTACCAGCGTATGCCTGACTTCCGCCGCCGCTTCCTGCAGGTCTGTGTTAATGAGATCAACAGCAGAACTCCAATGCGCCTCTCATACATTGAGAAAAAGAAAGGCCGCCAGACGACTCATATCGTATTTTCCTTCCGCGATATCACTTCCATGACGACAGGATAGTCTGAGGGTTATCTGTCACAGATTTGAGGGTGGTTCGTCACATTTGTTCTGACCTACTGAGGGTAATTTGTCACAGTTTTGCTGTTTCCTTCAGCCTGCATGGATTTTCTCATACTTTTTGAACTGTAATTTTTAAGGAAGCCAAATTTGAGGGCAGTTTGTCACAGTTGATTTCCTTCTCTTTCCCTTCGTCATGTGACCTGATATCGGGGGTTAGTTCGTCATCATTGATGAGGGTTGATTATCACAGTTTATTACTCTGAATTGGCTATCCGCGTGTGTTCCTCTACCTGGAGTTTTTCCCACGGTGGATATTTCTTCTTGCGCTGAGCGTAAGAGCTATCTGACAGAACAGTTCTTCTTTGCTTCCTCGCCAGTTCGCTCGCTATGCTCGGTTACACGGCTGCGGCGAGCGCAAGTGATAATAAGTGACTGAGGTATGTGCTCTTCTTATCTCCTTTTGTAGTGTTGCTCTTATTTTAAACAACTTTGCGGTTTTTTGATGACTTTGCGATTTTGTTGTTGCTTTGCAGTAA
>CAXHTJ010001098.1:0-90291 GCA_964019445.1 Populus tremula
AAAATGAGCTTTCAAAGCACATGGAATCTCCTTAGATTTCTATCCAAAATAAATTGACAGGACTAGAAAACACCAACACCATAGATTATAGAGCAAACCAAACACCAAGCAGCTTACCTTAGGTAGGGCGTACTAGGGGTGGTAGTACCTTCCCTTTACGCAACCAGTCCCTTGCCTTAGAATCTCTGAAAGACCAGTTAGGGTTCCTAGTGACCAAAAATACTAGGTGGCGACTCCAAAGAACCAAATCATTAAAACAAAATGAAAGTCGCTTGTCGAATGTCGCAAAACAATTTTTTTTTTTAGGGTGCGACATGTTGTAACCCATTTTTGGGTCCCCATGAAAAATAAAATAAATAGCCAAAAGAGTTTAGAAAAAATAACAGAAGGCAGAAGCGCTCAGGAAACAGTCAGAAAATTGGTCAAGGAATTTAAAAATTCAAGGATTAAATTTTTGACAGTATATTCTTGAAGGATGAGAGCCCTATTGAGAAGGAAAATTTGAATTTTGAGGAGAAAAGCCCAAATTTGGATTTTTATGGACTTAATTGGATTTTTAGGGACTTAATTGGATTTTTATTTGAATTTATAGAAGATTTGATTGCAAGAAAAATTGATTTTTAAGTCAATTTGGGCTTTAATTTGGAGAAATTTAAGTTCTGGGGCCAAAATATATTTTTTAGGAATTTATTGGGTCAAATCAGGGGCTTAATTGCATAAATATTGAAGTTTAAGGGCCAATTAGGGGTTTAATTGTGAAAAACCGAAACCAGCGACCAATTTGGAAAAACCGGGTAAATAGAGGGGCTGTTTTGCTTTGGATCAGGGGCCTAATTGAAGAAATTGAAAGTTTATTAATCAATTGAGGGCTAAATTGCATAAATCAGAGACCAAGGACCAAAGTGAAAAAGGCGGCCAACAAGAGGGGCGGGGACCGAATTTGGGGGACTGATTTGAAGTTTAGCCATTTAAATGAAACGGCGCGTTTTACCCAAAACGACGCCGTTTCATATATATATAAAAAAACAAAAAAGGAGGAAGATCAGAACGGTGTCGTTTTGAACGACACTGTTCATCTTCCTCCTTCCCCCCGGTTTAGCAGCAACAGAAGGCAAAAAATTCGAAAAAAAAACTTCCCGCTTCTCCTCGCCCCCACCAAACCACCGAAAGAGCCGACCAGCCGTTGCGTGATCTACGCCCAAAGTCCCTTTAGCAAAAGGCACCGTTTTTTCCCTATAAATAGGAAGGAAAACCGAAGAGAGAGAGGCCGAAGAAAAAAAAAAAAGAACAGGGGAGAGAGAGAGGGGACCGAAGAGAGAGAGCGAACCGAACAGCCGCAGCACCGCCAGCCAACCACTGTCTCCGCCGTGCCAGGTATGCTTCTCCCTCCCCCTGCTCTTTTTCTTTCCAAAACAGCCGAGTTTTGCCTCCTGCATGCAGAGGCGTTCTGCATGCAGGAGGCGGGGGGGAAAATAATTCCCCCCCCGGGCTGCTTTTTCTTCTCTGGGCTAGACGGATTCTGGCCCAGAAACATGTGGTTGGGCCAGAGGGATTCTGGCCCAACCCGGTGGTCTGGGCCGGTCCGGCCTAGACCAAGGTAGGATAGTTGTTGGGCCGGAATCGGCCCAATCCCTTTTGGGCCGATTCCGGCCCAACGATTTTTGGGGCTGAGTCCGGCCCAGTTAGTTGGGCCGGCCCAGCCCCTTAATAATTAATATATAATTATATTATATTATTATATTATATATATATATGTGTGTATATGTTATATATATAAAAAATATTTATAAAAAATCTTAAAAAATCTAAAAAAAATGTGTTGTTATTTTCCTTTCATATATATATATATATATATATATATATTTTTCAAGGGGGTTTGTATTTTTTTTTTACTGTGGAGGTCTAAATTCAGTATTTAAAATATCTGATTTTCGTCAAGACATCCGAAATTTTCAAAGATAAATTTTTTTTTCTTTCAAAAATTTCTAAAATTCCTTTAAAAATATTGTGGATTTTTCCGCATATTTTTTTTTATGACTTAATATTAGTTGTATTTTTATTTTGTGGAGATACAAATTCAGTATTAAAAATACCTGATTTCGTCAAAAAAAATAATATTGTTTTTTTAAAAAAATAATATTTTATTTGCGTGTTGCATACGGCCAATACTCAAACATGTTTTCAAAGTTCTTTTTATAAAAAAAATATATTGGAAGCTTCGAAAGTGTGTTTTCGCATAGATTTCTTAAACACAAATTATTTTTTTGCATTTCTGGATTTTACAACGTGTTTGTAAAATTCCAAAGGGTATTGGCCAATATTCCAAAAACTATAAAAATCTTATTTTTGGAGAAGGAATTTATTTATTACCGCTAATGTTTGGATAAAGAAATCCTTAAAAGGATTAATATCCAAAATATTATTGGGAGTAATAAATCCGCACACATTCTTGAAAGAAGCCTTGATTATAATCGAGGACATTTCAAAATTTAATTTTTTTTATTCCACGATTTATGAGTCGCAAACTTTTGAAATACTAGGGAAAAAATGAGCTTTCAAAGCACATGGAATCTCCTTAGATTTCTATCCAAAATCAATTGACGAGCCTAGAAAATACCAACACCATAGCAATTATAAAGCAAACCAAACACCAAGCAGCTTACCTTAGGTAGGGCGTAGTAGGGGTGCTAATACCTTCTCTTTACGCAACCAGTCCCTTGCCTTAGAATCTCTGAAAGACCAGTTAGGGTTCCTAGTGACCAAAATACTAGGTGGCGACTCCCAAAAGAACCAAATCAACAAAACAAAACGAAAGTCGCCAATCGAATGTCGCAAAACAAATTTTAAAATAAACCAAATTTTATTTATCCCGGATTTTTTGGGGTGCGACACGACATATAGGATAAAGCGCAACGTAAGATAAACAAAAGCAAAGAAAACCACAGAAAATCCATCTGAATGAGCTAAAGCTAAACATTTCTCTACAAAACGAAATAGAAATTTCTCAAAGATATAATGGGAGAAGAAACAATAACATAATGGATACACTCATAATTACAATACATTACTGCCCTTAACATATTAGACATGATGGGGCTTGTTGGGTCAATGTCAATTTGCATAATGATTATAAACTCATAATCTTCTTGTTTTCCTTCTTGAATAATCCACATCACTTCATTTTCTATTGTGACCAAAGGTTTCGTCATTTTTTTTTGTTGAAGATCCGTGTCAAGAATTATGATTTATGCATTGACAATTACTTAATATCTTATTCATTCGCAACAAAATATTTTCTCCATGTAGCGGTGAATATTTTTTTTTTAAGATACTATTTCACCTATGAAGTTACAGATATCTAACATATTTACACACAATAAATTTTTTCAAAGTCGTGGTGAAAGCTTGTAAAAAGTTTTCCATGTTCCAATTCAACCTGATCCATTTTTTCTTAGCTGAACTTGAGCCCGTGATAGAAGTTACATACTCTATAAAATTGGTCTTATTCAAATAGAGAACACACAAAAGCTTTAGTGTATTCCTTTCAGGCATTAGAATGACATCCTTTCTTAATCTATGCTTTTAATAATTTTGCTGTAATTTGTCATTACATGTGATTAGCTATACCATAATATACTATAGAAAGAAAAAGGATTGAGAGAAAAATGTAAAATTTACTAACAATTGGATAGCTGTTTTGGAGTGAATTTCGGAAGCACTCTGATCCCATTGTCTTTGTCTCTTTACCATATGTCGATGGTGCATAGCTGTTTTTAATCTGATTGTCTGCTTGCCCATATAAAATAGAAATGCTCTTGTTTCACATTTTTTGACCATTATGGATGGAAATTTGCTTTAACTGCTGATTTAAACCTGATAAATTGTTTATCAAACATTATTGTTGATTATGTGTAGGATAAGTTAAATATCTCAACAGGTGGTACTTCAATTTCATAAGCAAATGTGCTTTCTCTACTCCAACAAAAAGAAAATGTTTTTGCAAACTATGTTTTGTCCATAGTGTCTCTTTTCCTCAATTTATGAACATGAAACCTTAAAGTTTTATTTGTTTCTTTTCCAGCCATTTGATTGGATTAAAAAGACCTTTTTCGAGAAAGCAAACACTGAAGAGAAGTGAAGAAGAATCAACTTTCTGGTAACAGCTTTCTGATTTCTTCTTTCAGGTTGCTGAGAAAAACCATGAACAAAGTCGATATGAATATTGTTGTTTAATTTTGCATTTTATTGATGAGTCCTTGTTGGCATTATTCATGACACAATGATTTGAGAATTAAACGCTTTTGTTTCTTGTTATATGTACTTTGGCTTGTCTCTCCCCCCCAATATGCATTGCTTTCAGTTTCTAAATTGCTGTGTGAAAGGTAAGTAGTGTTAAATCTCTCTAAATATGCCAAAAGGAAATGAGACGGCAAGTACCTCTTGAATCATGAGGTTAAGTGTGTTGGGGTGATTCACAGTGGAGAAAATTTGAGTTTCTACTTGATTATAGAACCGTACAAATGGTAGATTACTTCTCCACAGATTTAAATAATGCTGGTGTGAAATTTTATCGCAGTATCCTTTGCCTATGTGGTAGATTAATCAATGCATTCAATTTTTGTTAAGTGGCTTCGCTTTTAGAGAAACCGTAATTTGTTCGTTTTTATTAATTTTGTTTTCATACTTAATAAAAAGTCTTTATTATATTTCTTTTCTAGATTGAAAAATTATTTTCTCACATTTTCTTTTTCAATATAATTATATACTCTTCTTGTCTTCCATGTTGGAGTATAGTATTTTTTTTTTCTTTTCTTTTTGTACAATTAGCTTTCAGCGTTTCCTCAAAAAAGACTTCAAAAGCTACACTAGTCAATATACGAACATGCCGTTTATTTCAACTTGAATTATCATATTTAATTACGTGATGTGTACTCAGACATTTAGGGCTCTAGGAAATTGAATCAAGTAAAAATTTTGGATACAAAATTGTACTCGAGTCCTGAGCTTGTAAGATCTGTATGTGATAGTATTTGAAGTTTCATGCTATGGTAATGCAATGCTAGGTACTGGCTTTTTACATGTTTCCTGTCTCGTTTTTTGCCAATATATTTGAACTGTTTCTTTTCTTGTGCTTAGCATTGAAAAAGTTAACCCGTACGCAAATACTTTAGAAAAACAAAAGGCTGAAATACATAGGATAAAATTCATATTACAAAAAATTATTGTTCCAATTGATAATTGAGTAGAAGTAGCTATACACTACGAGAAGAGATCTCCCAAACTTTTTGTGCCAAATGCCTGAGGTAGTGGAGGCCACTTAGTTGTAAGCTCGAAAGAAATTTTTTCCATTGTAGGCCGAGATTGGGGATTGGGATGCAAGCATGCAAGTGCAATTTTCATCACGTGGACAACGCCCTCTGCTGCTCCTTTTTTAGGAAGCAAGATACGTTGGTCTAACACATCCTTCAATGGTGTATGTTGAGCAATTGGTTGCATCGACGATGATGATGAAGATCCTGGTGATAAGAGTGCTGAAATGAGATCGCCTGGGTGCCTTCCTGTCATCACCTCCATTGTTACCACTCCGAAGCTATACACATCGCATTTTTCAGTCACTTTCATTGTGTATGCTAGCTCTGCCAAAAAAACATGATTATGCATGGTTTTTTATCAAATAGTTGAAAGAAAAGACTTTATAATAAAAGCTAAAAAAAACACTATATATTATTTTCACTATTACACATTAGTAACTTAATGTTGAAATAATGCTACGCACCTGGAGCAGTATATCCAAAAGTACCTGCAAATAAGGTCCAATTGGATGAGTCAGGCATCAACATTCTAGCTGTGCCAAAGTCGGAGACGTGTGCTTCATATTCCAAGTCCAGAAGGATATTATTGCTGGTAATGTCTCGATGAATGATCGGAGGAGAGCAAGAATGGTGTAGATAGGATAAAGCTCCACCCACCCCTTTCACAACGTTTAGCCTTCTCATCCAATCGAACCCAATTGCTTGTTCCTCACTGGTTATAATCTTTCTCAAGCTTCCTCTTTCAATGAACTCATAAACCAAAAAAGAATGCTTTGCATGTGAGCAAAATCCATACATTTTCACAATATTTCGATGTCGAATATTTGCCAACACACAAACTTCCTTTTCAAAAGCTTTAAAATCGGACAACTTTTCTGTTTGTGACCGGTGAAGTTTCTTCACAGCAACCACCTGTTCTGTTGGCATCACTGCTTTATAAACAGTTCCATATCCTCCTTCGCCAATGCAGTAGTTGGAGTTGAATTCCTCTGTAGCTTCAACGATATTCTCATACAACTTCTTCCCATCATGGCCCAATATCGTGAATATGTTTCGATCTTGTTCATTTTCTGGCTCAGCGTTTCTCTTCCTAGCTCTTTTGCAGAGAATGAATAAAGCTCCAATCACAACAAACACTAAAAGCAAGCTTCCTAAAAGAGGGAGTACAATCAAAACCACAAGTTTCTTGCTCTTTCTCTTAACAGTTTTGCTGCTTTTTGGAAGATTGCACGGCTTGAGACCACTGGCGTTGCCACATATACCCATATTATCCCTTAATGCCTCAAATGAAGCACTGTGGAAGGCTTTGATATCCGGAATGGGGCCTTGTAGCTTATTGGATGATATATCCACAGTTGTTAAGCTTAACATGTCTTTGAAAGTGCTCGGAATCCGTCCAGAAAGCATGTTGTGAGAGACATTCAGAGTTTCCAACATTTGCAGTTGCCCAAGTTGCATTGGTATCTCTCGAGTCAGGAAATTGCAGCTAAGATCAAGATCTCGAAGAGAAAGGAGAAAGCCTATCTCACCTGGAATGCTTTCTCTAAATTTATTATCCCTGAGGTTCAGCAACAATAAATACGAGCATTCCCCAAGTTGTTTTGGAATCAATCCACTCAGATTATTAGATGCTAAACTAAGGATTTGAAGATTGGAAAGCATCTTAATATCTAAAGGAATGGCACCTGAAAGATGGTTGTTGTTAAGAACAAGCTTGTACAACAACTTCAAACCCCCTAAATCTTTTGGGATGGCTCCTTTTAACTGATTTGATGACAGATCTATCAAGCGTAATTGAGTAGCCTTCCCAAGCTCTGGTGGTATCTCACCAGAAACATTATTGTTTGAGATTTTAAGGCTTGTCATGTTACGACAATCTCCCCATTTTGAAGAAAGCTCACCATAAAAATTATTGTAACTCAAATCAATATAATCCAGATGTGGATAGACACCAAAAACCTCAGAAATATTTCCTGTTAATTGATTCCAATCAAGTCTTACTCGGTATAAACCAGTACAGTTTTTCAAACTTTTCGGGATTGAACCTGAGAAATAGTTGTGATCAACAGTAAAGTTTCCAATACTCCTCCATGGCATAAATCTAGTGGCAAATGACCCGTGAATTCGTTGATACAAAGACAATGACTTCAAATGGGTGAGATTGTTCATCTCTGAGGGCAATGGGCCGTGAAATTTGTTCTCATGTAATCTCAAGTCCACAAGGGATTTAAGTTGTCCTATTTCTAAAGGAACACATCCAGATAAATTATTTTGATTTAGATAAAGTTTAGTGAGCATTGTCATGTTGCCAATAGAAGTTGGGATGGGACCAGAGAGTTGGTTCTTAATAAGGCTAAGAAGAGATAAATTTCTTAATTTTCCAATGGAATAAGGAATTTTACTAGTTAAAACATTACTTGACAAATCAAGATGATTGAGAGACTCTAGTAGTCCAATTT
Source organism: Populus tremula (assembly GCA_964019445.1). Classification (NCBI taxonomy): domain Eukaryota; kingdom Viridiplantae; phylum Streptophyta; class Magnoliopsida; order Malpighiales; family Salicaceae; genus Populus; species Populus tremula. The sequence continues at coordinate 7,772 of CAXHTJ010001098.1, forward strand.
CATGAGGAATGGAACCAGAGAGTTGGTTTCTTGAAAGACGAAGTAAAGACAAATTTCTTAATTTTTCAATGGAAAAAGGGATTCTACCAGTTAAAACATTATTTGATAAGTCAAGTTGATTGAGAGATTCTAGCATCCCAATTTCTCGAGGAATGGAACCAGAGAGTTTGTTATCCCAAAGATTGAGCATAGATAGGCTTGTCAAGTTTCCAATAAAAGAAGGGATGGAACTAGAGAGTTTGTTCAGAAAAAGGTGAAGCAAAGACAAGTTGGTCAAGTTTTCAAAGGAATAAGGGATTCCACCGGTTAAAATATTACTTGACAAGTCAAGGTGATTGAGACACTCTAACAACCCAATTTCATGAGGAATGGAACCAGAGAGTTTGTTACCCCAAAGATAAAGTATGGATAGGCTTGTCAAGTTTCCAACAGGAGAAGGGATGGGACCAGAGAGTTGGTTCATAGAAAGATCAAGGATAGATAATTTTCTTAATTTTCCAATCTCACGTGGGATGGTTCCAGAAAGAGAATTGTTCTCAAGGTCAAGAACAAAAAGATTACGGAAGGCCGAGAAGTTGAAATCATAAAGCGTACCTCTCAAGCCAAAACTTTCAAGTGTCAAGTTGGTGACGCTTCCAGAATTGCCACAGGTGATTCCAATCCAGTTAATGCAAGGGTTGATGCCGACCCAAGAGGAAAGGAGAGATTGACTTTGGTTGTCAAGACTGGCTTTCCATTGGAGAAGAGCCTCAGCTTCTGTATTATAATTACCAAATGGTGAAGTTGGGGAGGAAGTGTGCTCAGCTAAAGCAAAGAAGGAAGAAGAGCTGAATATGTGAAGGAGCAAAAACAGGATGTGGAGAAAGAAGGAGAAGAATGGTTTGTTTAGTAAGGACGTCGTCATGGTGTGTTTTTCAAGAGAAATAGGATATGGTTTCCTATGGTGCTAAATGAGGCTCTTCTATGGAGAGGTATTATTTATAGGTAGCAAAAACAGGATTAAGTTGATTATTACATCTCTTCTCTAATTAAGTTGAAATTAACGTCTAGGCTAGTGATAGTGCATAAAATTTAAATAAATAAATTTATTATTATTTTCAATCCCTCTGGAAAGTCCTACGTTCACATGCACACTGCCTCGTGTATACTATGAATTTTTATCATGAAACACGAGCAGCAGCAAAAATATACGCATCTCTGGTCTTCTTTGAGTTTGCTTTCACACTTGTGCAAGCTTTAGATGGTCAGTGTCCTGCTTCCTGTTGTTAACGTGTATCACAGGCTTTTAAGATACAGAGAGATAGAAAGAGTGATGATAGGAATGAGACTTATTAAATCTTCTTCTACAGTTATTCAATTATTCTGACTTGTAATTAGTTAGTTATATATATGCAGCTGTAACAAACTTAACAGCATGTAACTAACTTGTAATTGACGTGAGACACTTGTTTTGTAATTTCCAGTTCACCAACCCTTTCCATATTTTCCACTGAAAAGACAATTGAAAAGTGTATGTGAGAGACTCACCAAATTTCCATAATGGAGGGCCAACTCACCAAAGTTTTGTAATCGACTATGGATCAGTACCCGTAACAACCGGGAATAAGTCAACTAGTTAGATCTTGGATTTGCTCTGTAAATATCATCAGTTTAAGTTTCACACACCTCAGGGCTACTAGAGGCTTTCATAATCATTAACTTCAAGGCCCGTGGAATTAATCGAGGTGCACGCAACCCGGATACCCATATTAATAATAAAAAAATATGATCCTTCAATGAGCCTAGTCAAGTTCCTATTAATCCATTTTTCTGAAGTTCTGTCGGATCTTCTACAGATCGACTTAGATTGCTGTTAAGAGTAATTTGATGAGGGAAAGCTGGAGTTGATGCAAATATCCTTCTACAGCAGAGAACTAGAAGTACTACTAACCATACTTCAACAATGACTAGTTTCCAAGCCATTGGTATGAGGGTTATGACTCCAAAGGGACCTTCCCTTAACAAGGGAAAAATTTTACCTAGCTACTTCTTGCTTGAAGTTCTTGTTTTTTTTTTTTTAAGTATTTTTTATTTAAAAATATATTAAAAAAAAATATATTTTGAATATTGTTTATTTTTAATAACACTAAAAAAATATTAATTTAATTATTTTTTATATTAAATATATTTTTAAAACATACCTAAACACAGTTTTGACCACAAAATCAAACAAACTACAAATAACAACACTTTGTTGACAAAGATTCTTTCCAATAACAATTTTTTTTTTTTAATATTTTTTTTTTTATAAGCTCTTAGGTTTGGCAGACAATACAGACCCAAGACACTTGGGTCTGGCGGCCAAACATGACCCAAGAGCATTGGGTTTGGTGGCCATGTCTAATTAAATTTTTATATATATAAAAACATTTAAACTATCCTATCATAAATAATTTCTTTTCATAAAGTTTTTATATTTTTTATATATAAAAAAAAATTTAAACTACCCTTCAAGTATCCTAAATAGAAATACTAATTAATTTTTTTTATATTTTTTATATAAAAAAACATTTAAACTACACTTGAAATATCCTAAATAAATTTTTTTATAAATGTTTTCTATTTTTTATAAAAAAAAATATACACCATCCTTGATGAAATCTAAATAGAAATCCTAATTAATTTTTTTTATAAATGTTTTTATTTGTTGTAAAAAAAACTTTTAAACTACCTTTGAAATATCCTAAACCGAAATGCTAATTAATTTTTTTTATTTTTTATAGAAAAAAAATTTAAACTATCCTTAAAGTATCCTAAATAGAAATTCTAATTATTGTTTTATAAAAAAACATTTAAATTATCCTTGAAATATCCTAAATAGAAATTCTGATTATTTGTTTTGGGTCCCACCGACTACTAGCCTCCTTCTACTCCTCCAGTACCACCTTTATTTTAAATTTAATGTATTTGAAAGTATTTTTATATTAATTTTATTTATTTATTTTATATTTGATTTGATTTTATATTATTTGATTTTATTTATTTTTCTACTTTTATTCAATGTATTTTTCTACTTTTATTCAATGCAAAGAAAAACAAATTCTAACGCATATAATAGTGCCAACATAATTTGAAAAGAAAAAAGTTGAATGATCAAATTCATATTACAAAAAATTATTGTTCCAATTGATAATCAAATAGAAGTAGCTAGCTAAACACTATGAGAAGAGATCTCCCAAACTTATTGTGAAAAATGCCTTAGGCAGTGGAGGCCACTTAGTTGTAAGCTCGAAAGAATTTTTTTACATTGTAGGCCGAGATTGGGGATTGGGATGCAAGCATGCAAGTGCAATTTTCATCATGTGGACAACGCCCTCCGTTGCTCCTTTTTTAGGAAACGAGATGCGGTGGTCTAACACATCCTTCAATGGTGTATGTGATAAGAGTGCTGAAATGAGATCGCCTGGGTGCCTTCCTGTCATCACCTATATTGTTACCACTCCAAAGCTATAGACATCGCATTTTTTAGTAACTTTCATTGTGTAAGCTAGCTTTGCCAAAAAAAAAAAAACAAACTGATTATGCATGATTTTTTATCAAATACTTGAAAGAGAAGACTTTATAATAAAAGCTGAAAAAACACTATATATTATTTTTCATCACATGGACAACGCCCTCTGCTGCTCCTTTTTTAGGAAGCGAGATACGGTGGTCTAACACATCCTTTAATGGTGTATGTTGAGCAATCGGTGGCATCGGCGATGATGATGAAGATCCTGGTGATAAGAGTGCTGAAATGAGATCGCCTGGGTGCCTTCCTGTCATCACCTCCATTGTTACCACTCCAAAGCTATAGACATCGCATTTTTCAGTCACCTTCATTGTGTAAGCTAGCTCTGCCGGAAAAAAAAAACTGATTATGCATGGGTTTTTTAATCAAATAGTTGAAAGAAAATACTTTATAATAAAAGCTAAAAAAACACTATATATTATCTTCACTATTACACATTAGTAACTTAATGTTGGAATAAAGCTACGCACCTGGAGCAGTATATCCAAAAGTACATGCAAATGAGGTCCAATTGGAGGAGTCAGGCATCAACAGTGTAGCTGTGCCAAATTCGGAGACGTGTGCTTCATATTCCAAGTCCAGAAGGATATTATTGCTGGTAATGTCTCGATGAATGAATCGGAGGAGAGCAAGAATGGCGTATAGGTAGGTTAAAGCTCCACCCACCCCTTTCACAATGTTTAGCCTTTTCGTCCAATCGAACTCAAATATTGCTTGTTTCTTATTGGTTATAATCTTTCTCAAGCTTCCTCTTTCAATGAACTCGTAAACCAGAAAAGAATGCTTTGCATGTGAGCAAAATCAATAGATTTTCACAATATTTTGATGTCGAATATTTGTCAACACGCAAACTTCCATTTCAAAAGCTTTAAAATCGGATAACTTTTCTGTTTGTGACCGGTGAAGTTTCTTCACAGCAACCACCTGTTCTGTTGGCATCAATGCAGTAGTTGGAGTTGAATTCCTCTGTAGCTTCAACGATATTCTCATACAACTTCTTCCCATCATGGCCCAATATCGTGAATATGTTTCGATCTTGTTCATTTTCTGGCTCAGCGTTTCTCTTCCTAGCTCTTTTGCAGAGAATGGATAAAGCTCCAATCACAACAAACACTGAAAGCAAGCTTCCTAAAAGAGGGAGTGAAATCAAAACCACAAGCTTTAAAATAAATTTATTATTATTTTCAATCCCTCTGTAAAATGAATTAAACACTCACCCTGGCTTTAAAATAATTAATTAATCACTTGACCAAGGTTGACTATGCTTGATTGATTTTTTTCGTTGTAGAAGATATCCTCTTTTTTCTCATTAAATTTTCCATCTTATCTTTTTTTTTCCCTCCAAAATGCCAGTAATGTTTAGACTTGTTGTCCAGTCGATGAAAGCAAATATACAAATGCAGTGTGGGGTTATAAATAGAAATCTGCGATAGCAAGAAGAAGCTAATGGTGCACCGGCCGGCATGGGCACATGCGACTGCTATGGACTTGACGTTAATTTGAGAGGTACATGTGTTCTGCGGTAGCACACAGTTGATTAGTTTCATGAACTTAGACTGCAAAAGAAGTCTTCGATCTTGTCTTAATCCGTACAGTGACTGGCTTTCTTTGTCACCTCTATGGGGCCTCTGCATATGACAATCTCACTGGGCATTGCCGGAGTATTATTTGCCAAGCTAAAGCTCAAGGATATATTTCTGATTTAAAAATTTAAAACATATCGCTTGTAACGAATAACTAACAAAGCTACTGAATATCGCTCGTAAGGAATAAGTAATAAAGCTACTGAATAAGTGAATTGAATTGTTCAATAAAACTATGATTGCTCTCGTGCTTGACACGGCTTACTAATTTCTGATAAAATCCCATCTCAACTTTCTTTCCCCTTTCCATATCATAGTTTGCGACATTAACTGGAAAGTCCTACGTTCACATGCACACTGCCTCTAATGTGTATACTATGAATGGATCTACAATGTCAAGTCTTCTCACTTTTGACAAGCAGGCAGAAAAGTGAAGAAAGGGTGATAAAAAGCAAAGAATTCTATGAAAGAAACTTTAATCTCGAAAGTTTTTTTCTAACAATTTGATCACTTGTGGGTGTATCGCTTTGTAATTTCCAGTTCATCAATAATTTCTTCTCCCTACCCATATTTTCCACTGAAAAGACAACGGAAAAGTGTATGTGAGAGTGAGAGACTCGCCAAATTTCCATAATGGAGGGCCAGCTTTGACGAGGAGACTGAGAAGACTATGGATCAGTACCCGTAACAACCACGGAACAAGTCAAACAAAGTTTTAAAGTTTTAGATTGATTAAGTTTTAGATTTTTTTTTTAAAGGTTACTGGTTCGAGTTCTATAAATTTTAGGGCCATTGAATACTTACATGGTCTTTAATTTCAGGAACCATGAGATTAGTCGAGGTATACACAATCTGGTCTGAACACTTACGTTAATAATAATAATAAAAAAATATATGGTCCTTCAATGAGCCTGGTCAAGTTCTTATCAATCCATTTTTCAGAAGTTCTGTCGGATCTTGTACAGACTTAGATTGTTGTTAAGAGTAATTGGAGGAGGGAAAGCTGGAGTTGATGCGAATATCCTTTCTGCTGCAGAGAACTAAAAGTACTACTAACCATACTTCAACAATGACTCCAATAGGACCTTCCCTTGACAAGGGAGACATTTTAAGTTGCTAGTTATTGCTTGAAGTGCATGTTTTTTTTTAAAATATATTAAAATAAAAAAAAATTAATATATATTTTTTTTAAACATACTAAAACAATATTAATTTAATATTTTTTTATATTAAATATATTTTAAAACATATTTAAACACAATTTTGATCACAAAAACAAACTAACTAAAAATGACAACCCTTTATTAACAAGATTATTTCCAATAAAGAAAAAGTAATAGGCGGGGAGAAAGCAGTTTGTGTTTTTAATATATTTTTATTTTTTATAAGCTTTTAGGTCTGGCAACTAAGCCAGACCAAAAAGACTTGGATCTGGCGGCTAAGCAAAACCCAAGAGCATTAGGTTTGATGACCATGCCTAATTAATTTTTTTTATATAAAAAACAATCACATCCTAAATAATTTCTTTTTATAAAGTTTTTCTATTTTTTATAAAAACAAATATATTTAAACTACCCTTCAAATACTTAAAACAGAAATGCTAATTATTTTTTATATATAATTGTTTTTATTTTTTATAAAAAAAATATTTAAATTACACTTAAAGTATGCTAAATATTTTTTTTAATAAATTTTTTATATTTTTTATAAAAGAATTTAAACTATCCTTAAATAATCCTGATAATAAAAAAATATGATCCTTCAATGAGCCCATTCAAGTTCCTATTAATCCATTTTTCTGAAGTTCTGTCGGATCTTGTACAGACTTAGATTAATGCTGTGAAGAGTAATTTGATGAGGGAAAGCTGGAGTTGATGCAAATATCCTATCTACTGCAGAGAACTAAAAGTACTACTGACCATACTTCAACAATGACTAGTTTCCAAGCCATTGGTATGAGGGCTATGACTCCAATAGGGCTTAACAAGGGAGAAATTTTACCTAGCTACTTCTTACTTGAAGTTCTTGTTTTTTTTTTAAAAAATATTTTTTATTTAAAAATATAAAAATAAATATTTTTTGAATATTTTTTATTTTTAATAAAACTAAAAAAATATTAATTTAATTATTTTTTTATATTAAATATATTTTTAAAACATACCTAAATACAGTTTTAACCACAAAATCAAACAAACTACAAATAACAACATTTTGTTAACAAAGATTCTTTCCAATAACACTTTGTTTTTTTTTTTTTAATTTATTTTTATTTTTTATTAGCTGTTAGGTTTGGCAGGCAAGGCAGACCCAAGACACTTGGATCTGGCGGCCAAACATGACCCAAGAGCATTGAGTTTGGTGGTCATGTCTAATTAATTGTTTTTATATAAAAACATTTAAACTATCCTATCCTAAATAATTTCTTTTTATAAAGTTTTTCTATTTTTTATTAAAACAAATTAAAATTAAACTACCCTTCAAGTATCTTAAATAGAAACGCTAATTAATTTTTTTTATAATTTTTTTTATTTTTTATAAAAAATATTTAAATTACACTTGAAGTATCCTAAATAATTTTTTTTATAAATGTTTTCTATTTTTTATAAAACAAAAATTGAAAATTTATCAAAACATGGGTCAAATTTTATTTATTTATTTAAATTGCATTTTTTATTTAGTTTTTTATCAAAACATGGGTCGAATATTGTAATTTTTTATAAATGTTTTTTATATTTAAAATACACTTGATGTTCAAGTTATCATCACATGTAAACCTTTAATTTTTAATTTTTAAAAATTTATCAAAATATAGGTAAAAAATTTGATAGCAACAAACTTAATTAATTAATTCAGTTAAGAGTCACCTCAGAGCTAGATGGTTGTTAGGTCAAGGATGGTCCATCCAATATTTCTTCAAAAGTTAGAAAGAAAGCAGCTACCACACTGAAATTACGTGTAAGAATCCACGAAGTTCCTACTGCACTTCCTTGAGGTTTAATTTGTATCATGAAACACGAGTAGCAGCAAGCATATACGCATGATCTCTGGTCTTCGTTGAGTTTGCTTTCACACTTGTGAAGCTTTAGATGGTCAGGCAGAAAAGTGAATAAAGGGTGATAAAAAGCAAAGAATTCTATGAAAGAAACTTTAATCTCGAAAGTTTTTTCTAGGAATTCAATGTATTCAATGGAAGATATTTTAATTGAGCGGGAGACACACTTGTGGGTGTATCGCTTTGTAATTTCCAGTTCATCAATAATTTCTTCTCCCTTCCCATATTTTCCACTGAAAAGACAACCGAGAAGTACTGTATGTGAGAGTGAGAGTGAGAGACTCGCCAAATTTCCGTAATGGAGGCCCTGAGAAGACTATCGATCAGTACCCGTACAAACCACGGAACAAGTCAAACAAAGTATGGTCAATAATTCTAAGAGCCGAGCCTGGTCAAGTCCTTTTCAATCCATTTTTCTGAAGTTCTGTCGGATCTTGTACAGACTTAGATTGTTGTTAAGAGTAATTTGACGAGGGAAAGCTGGAGTTGATACGAATATCGGGATTGTCTGCTGCAATGATAAAATTAAATTATGCTTAAAGTATTCTAAAATAATTAATTTGTTATCATACATATTTTCTTCCCCTTTTCATTGTTATATCTGATTTTCTAATTTATAGCACTTTAAAAGAATGACATAACTTGAACTATATTTATGTGTTATTGGCATAGTTTTAAAACCCGACCCGGTCATCGACCCGACCAAGTGATCGGGTCACGGGTCAGATGGGTTGACCCGGGTTAATCCGGGTCAACCCAAAAAAAAACAGCTTTTGTGTTCTTATGCCTAGTAACAAGAATAATTGACCGGTTCGGGTTTTAAAACTATGGTTATTGGTTTGCTTAGTTATATTATTATCATGTATGGACCCAATAAATTAATCACATTGTAACTTAGTCTCTTGTTGGATGTTTGTTCTATTTATTCATTGAGTTGTGAAAAACAAATCATTTTATCATTTCAATCTTTGTGTTATTGGTTTTTTAGTTCTAATAAAATTATGTCTTGACAGCACAGACATTGGAATGGGAGAATGCAAAACAGCGCTAGTTGTAATGAAGATTATTAATTGCGATGTGTTTCTATACAAAACGGAAAAAGAAGAAATATTGACGATCCAGTTCTTTGACCAAAAGTAGACAAAGAAAGATGGTGCAAAGATTGAATGGGGTGTCTAATATCTGCCATTGGAGACTAAGGAGACGAGGACCTAGCTTTTCTTAGCTTTGTCTTCGATGTTATTTTTGTTTAACCTACGCAGCGAGTATACATAATGGCTAAATGAGCTAATCTACAACGAATTCCTCGTTAAATTACTCTCTGTAACTGACAGAGGGCTAAAAAATGGCATTCTTCATATATAAACCAGTAAAAAAAATAAAAATCTAAGACGACTATGAAACCTCTGGTTAGACAATCAATGACGGACCGGGGAGACGCTCTCCCCTTTGGAGATGAAACAACAGCTGCCTGTTGGAAGTGATGACATAGCCAGAAGATTGCTTAACTGCAATTCCATTCTGAGGTTTGGTGTTCAAAGAAAAGAATGATTATCACACGGAAATTCCTGCTGTATTTTCCTTCAGTCTCCTCTCAGCTGCTAGAGCAGCAGCCACGGACGACACAGTGGACGACACTGTTGCGAATAGGGACTCAACATCCTTAAGGGTTAAGAAAGGCTGATCCTGATTCTTCGTGTTCCCACTTATGAATGAACTGGTGCTTCTACTTCTGTTCAGTTTATATATGCTCTCTTCCACGGTGTCTTTAACCTAATGAAATTTTGTTAGAACACATAGAGACTATAAAGAAGAAATTCTAACAGATGACATGAATTTTCGAAGTTTCGGACAACAAGCAAACTAGAAAGCATGAGATTGAAGAATTACACACGTGCACAAATTCACAAAAAGGAATGAGATTGAAGAATTGTTAATAGAAAACCCTCACGCTAGTCCTTAAAGAGTTCCTGCATGCTCCTTTTTATTCATAGCATCAAATCTTTTCTAATATAATCACTAAAGAAGGGAGTGTACATTTAAATTCTGAAACAAATATAAAAGGCTCCATTCGAGCAACAATCGGATGGATGACATGATAAGGATTATTATAAGTCTAATCTAATTACATATAGAAATTGCATGGATAAATGGAGAGCTAAATAGAAATGTAAATTGTTTTAAAAAGGAACTCAAACAAATAGTCCCAAAATACCCCATGCCTATCTTCAGTGTGGTGAGGTTATGTATCTCAAATGCATGTCTGCTATATGCAATGTTCAAAAGAGAAAAAACGCAAGTGTTTAGCATCCAAAATTAGTTTAACATAAAACAAAATAAAAAAGGAAAAGGAGCATACTATAAATCGATGGACTAATGTCCTCTTTTCCTGCCCAATTCGGTGCACCCGGCTGACTGCTTGAGCCTCAGCTGCTGGATTGAGCAGTGGCTCCACAAGAAAACATGCTGTGCTTCTAAGAGATTGAGTGCATTGGCTCCATGCTGGATTAAGAGCAGCAACACTTGAACAGATTTTGTTTCTTGTTGTTGTCTATCAGTTCTTTTGAGACTGCTATTCTGCGCTCTGAATTCACTGATGGCAACATGTGATTTCCTGCATTTATGAAGTCACAACCAAAAGACATGATAAAAAATAAGTTGAAGTCTACAAATAACTTGATCAACATTAAAATACCTGAAACACACTTCTAACAGTATTTTTGGCACTGGGAAACAAAGAGGTATGCATACATTCAAACTTTTAAACTTCCCACAATACCAATTTTTACAGAACTCCAAGTGTTGATCTACTATAATTGGATCTCTCTCTTCCCTCCCCAAGGTTAAATTACAACATTTCAATATTTGCACAAATTATGCAAGGCAGTTATTTTTCATCCCCAATCTCCTTTCATTTTGTTCGTGATATCATTAGTATTCATCAACCTAATTTTTGCACTTTGCTTGCATAAGAATGCTGAAAACAGAAGGAACCACTTTTCTTGGATGATGTGGTTTCGTGATAATTTTGTTTGAGTTACCAAATTAAGAGGAATTTAACAACAATCTTTTGGCAAACCTGAAAAGCAAAATGAAAATTCTCCTGGATGGCATAGCCCTTTTCTTTTGGCCCATCAAGGTCCATGAAGATCAGTTGAACTATAAAAAAAACATAAATAAGATGATCAAGAGATCTATCTACCTTCCTCCTTTCATCCGGATATAGGTGATTTCATTAGCATTGAAAGCATGCTCTAACACATCAAGGACATCATTCCAACTTGAAAATACGAGAACCTTTGCTTTAGGATCTGAAGACTTTATCCACAAGATTCTTCTAGTGACTGCTTCAACCTTTATGGTGCCAAAAAAGAAGTGAACAAGGTTTATGCTCTGGGAAAAGGAGAATAGAAATGCAATAGTAAATGCTGTCTTAAGTGCACTATGTGCATGTTCCAAGACTATAAATTTGAATTTGAATTTGCTCAAGGCATTAGATTAGGAAGTAAACCTTTGTTCCATATGAACCTTGAACAGCCAAAGTAGCTTCAGTTTTTTCACAGCCTTGAATTGCATCCAGCATAGCAGAACTACAAGATTTGTCCTGTCTATCATCGGCATACGCAATATTCCCAAAATCAGTATGCTGCCGACATGTTGGGCACATTACCCATTTACGTTGGAACCTGTTATCATGCATTTTTCGCTCAGTCATTGCAAAGAAACCTGCAAGAAAAAAGCATGAAATGAAAATTAAATGGCGCTTAACCAGGGTGAAATATTTCATATGAGAGGAATCAACAGGTAATAAAGTCAACTCCAACGTACTTAAGATGGTTGAGGACATCTAAGAGACAAGCAAGCATGCATGTCTAAGTACATGCATGCAAGCAATCATGTGCATCGCACTCACACACACATGAAAGAGAGAAGTCTGAGGAACTGGTGCAAGCAATCATGAGCATCGCGCTCACACACACATGAAAGAGAGAAGTCTGAGGAACTGGTGGGTCAAGGATGCTAAGACAAAGTATTCATCAACTGAGAATGCAGTTGACCCATCATATCAAGGTAGAAAAATTGCCATGGTCTCTCCTAACTTTTAAGTGACAAAATGCAGATATAGGAAGCAGGATTATCAATATGTTGTGCGACAATTAGGAGAAAAGGTAGTCTTTTATAAGATGGTTTCTTATCATGCATTGGCTTTTGCACCTGCTATTACTGGCTTAGAAGGTTGGATGCCCAGTTTTAGCTGGATCCAGACTCCATGTGTAGGATTGTTTGGTTTGTTCTGTTTGGGATGCCTATTGGGTCATTTGCTTCTTTTTATCAATGTTTGTTGTATTAAATTCACATGAGAGAGCCAGTTCTAAAGTCGGTAAACTGAATGTTTGTTGTTCTAACACCATAATTATTTCATGAATGGATTTTAGGAAGTTGAATCATGAAATGGAAAACAAGAAAAACTCACATTTACAGCAAGTGACGTGCCCGCATGGGAAAACCATCTTTTGATTGTTTAGCTTCTCTTGACAGATAGGGCATGCTTCCTCATCATCTTTTGGCAAATATTCACTTATCTTCTCTGTTGTCATTGGCACGGCAGCCATTTCTTCAGTTAACAAGGTATTATTTGAACTTTCAGATGTTGGTTTCTGTTTTGATTGTACCAAACCCTGAAAGTAAATCAGATAGTAAGATCAATGATGAAAAAGAAATATTTTATTCATATACATACAGTAACAGAAAGGAATTGAGTGACAAATGTCACCCAGCCAAGGTTTATTAACAATTATGCTGGCTAAAAAACCAGCATAATTCCTCATATATACACCAATAAAAAAAAATCATAGACGACTATGCAACCTCTGGTTAGACAATCTATGACGGACCGGGGAGACGCTCTCCCCTTTGGAGATGAAACAACAGCTGCCTGTTGGAAGTGATGACATAGCCAGAAGATTGCTTAACTGCAATTCCATTCTGAGGTTTGGTGTTCAAAGAAAAGAATGATTATCACACGGAAATTCCTGCTGTATTTTCCTTCAGTCTCCTCTCAGCTGCTAGAGCAGCAGCCACGGATGGGGGCAGATGTCTTAGGTTTTCAGTTGGCTTTCCATCACTTTCTGGCACAGTGGACGGCACTGTTGCGAATAGGGACTCAACATCCTTAAGGGTTAACACAGGCTGATCCTGATTCTTCGTGTTCCCACTAATGAATGAACTGGTGCTTCTACTTCTGTTCAGTTTATATATGCTCTCTTCCACGGTGTCTTTAACCTAATAACATCATAGAAGAAAAGGGAGAAATTTTTGTTAGAACACATAGAGACTATAAAGCAGAAATTCTAACAGATGACATGAATTTTCAAAGTTTCGGACAACAAGCAAACTAGAAAGCACGAGAGGTCTTTGTAAACGCTAGTCCTTAAAGAGTTCCTGCATGCTCCTTGTCGCACGTCAAAAAATCCCGCGCGTGGTATCGGCTAGCGATTTTTTTCTCGTTGTTGTGTTTGCTTGAATTTGGTTCGTTGGAGTCGCCACCTAGTAATTGATTGAGGGCTACTAGGAAACCCGATGTACTGGTCTTGTCAGAGATCGCAAGTAAGGGATTGGTTGTGGTTAGGGAAGATATTAACACCCCTAACGCACCCTACCTGAGATAAGCTGCTTTGTGTTCTGATATGATATGAAAATTATTATTATTTTCAAACATGAACTACTTAGATACATACTCTGTAAAAATTAATTGTTTTTTTTTATACAAAATATTTTATCCTCTATAATGACGTGAGACACTTGGAATTTCAAGTTCACCTATAATTTCCATATTTTCCTCTGAAAAGATAATGGAAAAGTGTATGTGATGAGAGTCTCACCAATTTTCCCACTTAATAGAGATATATAATGGGAACAGAAAAATGAGGTTCCTATCCATCCATTTTTATGAAGTTCCTATCAATCCACGGGAACAGATTATAATTTTATTTTTATAAAAAAAATATTTAAATTATTCTATCTTACTTTTAAGTATCTTAAATAAAAATATTAATAAATTTTTTTTTTATTTCTTATAAAAAAAATATTTAAATTACACTTGAAGTATCCCCAATATTTTTTTTAATAAATATTTCCTAATTATTATAAAAACAAATTAAAACTATCCTTGAATAATCCTAAACATAAATTCTAATTAATTTTTTTTATTTGTTATAAAACAAATATTTCAACTATTCTTAAAGTATTCTAAACAGAAATGTTAATTAGTTTTTTATATAAAAAAACATTTAAACTACATTTGAAATATCCTAAATAATTTTTTTATAATATTTGTCTATTTTTTATAAAACAAATTAAATTATCCTTAAAGTTTTCTAAATAGAAATTCAAATTAATATTTTTTATAATTGTTTTTATTTATTATATAAAAAAAATTTAAACTACTCTTGAAGCTAAGCCAAAATGCTAATTATTTTTTTTAATATTTTTTATATAAAACATTAAATTATTCTTAAAGTATCCTAAACAAAAATATTAATTAATTTTTTATGACACATATTTGTTATGGTACTTTACCTTGATGCGAACACATTTTCTTCCCCTTTTAATTTTTATATTTGGTTTTCTAATTTATAGCATTCTAAAACAATAACATAACTTTAACTATATTTATATGTTATTGGTTTGCTTTTTATATTATTACCGTGTATGAACCTAATAAATTAATCAAAATCATGATATCACGTGTTAGGATCTGTTTTGGAGTATACTTGATGTTGTTTTTTAAAATATGTTTTATTTAAAAATATATTAAAATAATATTTTTTTAATTTTTAAAAATTATTTTTATATTAGTGTATCAAAATGATATGAAAATACCTAAAAAAATTTTAATTTAAAATAAATATAAAAATATAAAAATTTACAAAAACAAATAGCTATTCTAGAAATTCTAATTATTATTTTTTTTATAAATTATTTTTATTTTACATAAAAAACATTTACACTATTTTTCAAATATTCTAAAGAGAAATTCTGATTATTTGTTTTTTGGATTCCGGTGATGACTAGCCTCCTCCTCCTCCTACTCCAGTACCGTCTTTATTTTAGATTTAATATTTTTGAATGTATTTTTTATATTAATTTTAGATTTGATTTGATTTATATTATTTGATTTATTTCTTTATTTTTATTCAATGTATTTTTTTAAAACAATAACATTGAACGGTATTATTGGAGCTTCAATCCTGCTCATCATGGTTGAATGGTAGCCTTTATCGATAGTCTATGTCTCCTTGTATTGGGAATGAGGGCAAATACATATCACAATTAGCTCTGAATATTAATGGGTTTGGAGCAGTCAGCTGTCTATGTTTTTTATTTGTTTTTTTAATTAAATAATAATAATAATAATAATAATAATAAAGAGAAGGCTACTAAAACGTTGATGTCTTCTTCTTTCTTCTTTTGATAAGAATATAGTTAGTAACGAGAAAATGAAGGAAAACAGAAGCCGAAGAATTAAAGAATATTGTTGGTGTTTATGCTCCTTGTTCTATGTCAGAAAAAAAGAATCTTTGGAAGAACTTGTGTATCCTTAGACATGCCTTCCTTATTCCGTGGTTGATGGTGGGAGATTTTAATGAGACTTTGAATCAGATTGATAGAAGCAGTGGCTATCTTCATATCAAGGGCTCTTCAGCTTTTAGGAATTTTCTGGATTCTTGTCACCTTATTGAGTATCAACTGGCTGGAGGTTACTTCACTTGGTTCAGGAATTGCTTGATGAGCAAACTAGACCGTGCTTTCTCAAATGAATCCTTTCTTCTACAATTCTCAAATGTAATGCTCCATTGATTACCTAGAGAAATGTCAGACCATTCCCCTTGCTTGTGTCTGATTCCCTCCTAGAGAGCGGTTATCGGCCTTTTAAATTTTTGGACTGTTGGCTTCAATTTCCTAACTTCAAAAATATTATTAGAGGCTTTTGGTTTGACGAGTGTACAGCATTCCCAGGACGTTTCAGATTTATTAAGAAGCTTAGCTTTGTAGCAGCTCAACTTCGGCGATGGAACAAAGATGATTTTGGTGATCAGGAGTACAAGCTTCAGGTTGTGATTTCCCAAATTGATGATCTAGAGAGAAAACAGGAGGTTGATCCTCTATGTCCCTCAGATCACCTCAAGCTTGAATCTCTTATAAAGGATAAATGGACCTACAGTAATAGAGTTGAATGCAAGTGGAAGCAGAGATCTAGACAGTTATGGTGCAAGCTAGGGGATCGTAATACCAGGTTTTTCCATTTGATAGCTAACTTCAGAAGAGCTAAATCTCATATTATGATGATCAATCATAAGGGGGCTAAACTCCGGTCATTACCAGAAATCAAATCTAAATTCAAAGTTGTCTCTTTGGCTAGAGCGAGATGTGACATTGGATGAAATTAAAAGATGTGTGTGGGATTGTGATGGTTCTAAGAGTCCTGGTCCAGACGGTTTCAATTTTAAATTCTATAAGCTCGCTTGGGATTTTATTGCAGAAGACTTATTGGACCTGATCACTGAATTTTTTAGAACAGGGTCTATGCCGAAAGGGGTTAACCTCTCCTATATCACTTTGGTGCCGAAAAGAAAGGTTACTATGGAATTCAAAGAGTATCGCCCCATTAGTTTGATCTATGGTATTTACAAGATTATTGCGAAGATTTTGTCCAGCAGATTAAAGGAAGTAATAGGCAGCTTGATTAGTGACAATCAGACTGCTTTTATAGCAGACAGACAAATTGTTGATGGTTTTATGGTAGCTAATGAAGTGGTTTATGATCTAAAAAGAAGTCGAAGATCGGGTCTCATCTTCAAGGTTGATTTCCAAAAAGCTTTTGATCCAGTTCTATGGGATTACATTGATGAGGTGATGACTTACATGGGTTTTGGTGCTAAATGGAGAGGGTGGATTTCCTCCTGCTTGTCTACTAGTCAGGTTTCAGTCTTAGTCAATGGCTCTCCTTCCCTAGAGTTCAAAGTGGGGCGAGGTATTAGGCAAGGTGATCCCCTATCTCCCTTTCTTTTTAATATTGCTGCTGAAGGTCTATCTGTTCTCTTCCAACGTGCGGCATCCTCAGACATCTTTCAGGGTATTGATTTTGGCTCCAATAACTTCTTAAGTCATCTTCAATATGCAGATGACACTCTTGTCTTTATGCCAGCTAGTTTGCATGCCCTCCAGTCAGTTAAAAGAGTCTTAAGGTGGTTTGCTCTATGCTCAGGCTTGCACATTAATTTTTTTAAGAGTTCTCTTATAGGAATCAATGTTGATGACTCCTGCTTGGATGAGTTTGCAAAATCAGTTTACTGCAGGCATGATTCTCTTCCATGTAATTACCTGGGAATGCCTTTGGGGTCTAACCCTAGAAGGATTTCAACATGGAAACCCGTCATTGATAAGTTTCGAAAGAAACTCACTTCGTGGAAAGGGAGAATGTTAAGCATGGCCGGTCGCATTTGCCTTATCAAAAGTGTGTTGAACTCCCTTCCTTTGTACTTCATGTCCATCTTCCTTATGCCAAAAGGTGTGTGTCGCTTACTTACTTCCATCCAACGCAAATTCTTATGGTCGGGAACTGTCAAAATGAGAAAAATTTGCAAAGTCCAATGGAGCGTGGTTGTTAGAGATAAGGATAGGGGTGGCCTTGGGATTGGGTCATTGATAGCCAAGAATAAAGCAATGCTTTTCAAGTGGATTTGGAGGCTCTCTCTTCCTGGTAATGAGCTGTGGAAGAAGATGATATTCAACAAATTCAAGCCGGTGTTTGAAAATGGTTTCCCTATTTTTAGTAGAAGATTGTCTTGTATCTGGAGGGATATAACATCCCTTATGACCTCAACAGACTCTGTCTCTTCAGCTTTAGCCAATAATTGCAGATTTGTAGTGGGAAATGGCTCTCTGACTCGATTCTGGTCTGATGTTTGGTTTGATAGCTCTCCATTGAAAGTCATCTACCCACGACTCTACATTCTTACCACTAAACCGAATGCCACAATTGCTGACATGGGAATTTGGGAGCAAGGAGAATGGAAGTGGGAGTTAGCTTGGAGGAGACAATTGTTCCTCTTTGAAACTGAGCAGGTCGTCTACCTTCTCTCATCTCTAGAAAGCTTTCGAATAAAGGCAACAACTTTAGATAAAAAAGTCTGGTCCTCTTCAACAGATGGAGGGTATACAGTTAAAACTTGTTCTTTACTTATTGACAGGATTGTGAATCCAGGGCTTAGAACTTTCAAGGCTTCGATATGGCAAAAAGGGGTCCCTCCTAAGGTTCAATCTTTTCTTTGGCTAGCTGTTCAGAATAGACTGTGCACTAAGGATTTCTTACTTTGCCGTAATATAATCCCAGTTGATCAAGCCTTTCGTATCTTTTGTGAAAATGAGATTGAGACTTCAAATCATCTTCTCCTCCATTGTAGACCAGTGTGGAAATTATGGATGAAATTCTTGGATTGGTGGGGTATTAGTGGTTGCCTTCCCTGCTGTGTGGATGATCTTTTACATCAATGGCCCAACCTAGTGTTCGGAAAATTCCAGCGTAAGGCTTGGTCTATGCTTTCTTGTTGTGTTAGCTGGAGTATATGGCTTATGAGGAACAAGGTAATCTTCAATGATGGAACTGCGACCTTCGAAGATATTTTCTCCTTAATTCTTTATCGCCTCTCAAATTGGCTCAAGTCTGCAGATAAGTTCTTCATGGCTATGACATTACTTTAATTATGGGACCTGAAGGTATTATAGATTGGTCTAACACCAAATAAAGGCTTTTAGCATGGCGTATCAGCTTCTTCATTCCTAATGTCCTTTTTCGGTTATGTATCTGTTGACTTTTTTTTCCTTTCTTTTTGTGTTTGTTTTTTGTTATTGTGATTCTTTTTTTTTTTTTATGTATCTTGTTTTTGGCTATTTTTTGATTAGCCCTTTTAATATATCGACTTATTCCAAAAGAAAAATAAAAATGAAATCGATGAGGAAAAAAAGGAGAGGGAGAGAGGGAGATGGGGTGCTTCTGGGCGGGAAGCGTGAAAAGAAGGAAAGAAATAAGTAATTAATTGAAAAGATATTGTACTTGTTGAAGGACGAAAGTGCCCTTCAAGTTAAGACAAGGAAAAGAAGGTAGCTGGGAGAGAGCCAGGTGGCGATCATGAGAGGAGAAGGGTGACACGTGGTTGTGACTGGCACAAAGCTCTTCCTTTTTACTGATTATTTAATTAACTCGTTGTCTTCTTGAGGTCCGTGTTGAACGAACCTAAAAAACAAGATGCCTTTCTAATTCTAGAGCAGAAGACACGTTTCGAGATGTAACAAACGCTAGAAAAAGTGTCCATGTGTTTGTCAGTTTAGGTGTGTGGGAGTTCGACACGTGGATAGGAAGCAAGTTGCATGAGGAGTACTTATTACTCGTGAAAGATGCGGCTATCTTTTATCTTGCTACCTGTGGGGTGAATACTTTTTTAAAAAAATATTTTTATTTTAAAATATATTGTTATAATTTTTTATTATTTTTAATATTATAATTTTAAAAACAATAAAAAATATTAATTTAATACTTTTTAGTAATATTCTACTAAAATAACTTGGAGTTACTTTATTTTTGTATTTTAAAAGTATTTTAAAAAGTATTTATATATTATATATTTTTATTTTTATTAATTTTTTTATATGTTTTTAGATTGTTTTGATATAGTAATATTAAAATATATCTTTAAAAAATAATAATAAAAATATTTTAATATATTTCTAAATAAAAAATATTTTAAAAATTAACTACAAATATCAAAAGAGTTTAAATATCAAGAGAGTTCCAACTCAACACTTATCCCAGTTATGCAAAGGATAAAAAGAAAAGCATTAGACTAGGTTTTCTTAAGTTCCACAAGGAATAAGAGGGATACTGTCGTTCAATAAATAAAAATAACGAGGGATCATTTGATTTGCCTTTCTATCTTTCTGATAGTCTTTTAAGTTGTGCAATGCATTGTAATTAAACAGGGGTGTTCATTTATTCCGAAGTTAGACAGAGGTTAAATCAAAATCAATTTAAATAAGTTAAGATAATTGCTTTAATTGATGCATGGTAAATATAATATATCCATCAATGTTAATTTTACATGTATAATATTTATATTGTTTGAATCCAATATATATGTATACACACCCTTGACATTTATATGACACGTATAATTTCTATATTCAATATATTATTCTTTTATTTTATGTTAAATTATAAATAATACTTGATTTATAAAATATATAAAAAAAATATTGAGCAGGAAATATTGAATAAGATATGAGTATAGTACAAACTTTGATATATAAATACCTACCACTAATAAATAAATTCATTTGTTTATGTGCAGCGTGAAGAAGAACTAGAGTGGATCTTGACAAGTGTTGACGTTTAAAACTAGAGATATTACACGCTTGACCTTATCTAAACACAAACAGATTGGTTGCATTGTTTGCTGTTTTTTTTTTTTTATTATTATTTGAAAAGATGAGATCAGTTTCATTTGAGTTTGTAACTATTCCTCTCAAGAAGTGCACTTTAACTGCACACAGCTCAGATGCATTATGAATCTACATTTATATTTTTCCTGAAAAAAAAGATATTTATTTTAAATTCCTCTCAACAATTATCACAACGGGTGTATGAGTTAATTTAGGTATATTTTAATTAATTTTATAAATTAATAATCATACAAAATGCAAACGGTTAGTAATTTGTTGAAATTTATAGAACCCAAACTTGTAACTTAAAAAAGAAGAAGTAAAATCTGATGAGGGAAGTTACACCACCATGTAGAGAGATTCTTTTAGACCCTGATTTTTCCTTCTCTTCATGCCTCTCTCCTAGAAGTCCTAAGAAATACATAGGTATTATTGAAGCTTCAATTCTTTTTAATTTTTATTTAAAAAATATTTTTATTTTTTATATTAATTTAATTAATTTATTTTACATTTTATTTGATTTAATATATTTGATTTATTTTTCTACTTTTATTCAAAGTATTTTTTTTAAAATACATTGAATGGTATTATTGAAGCTTCAATCCTGCCCATCATGGTTGAATGGTAGCCTTTATCGATAGTCTATGTCTCCTTGTATTGGGTATGAGGGCAATTTTATATAAAAGATTTCACAATGAAAATTTCACCAACCAATAAACTGTTATCGTGTTCTTTGGGTTTGAATTTTCTAATGAAATGATGGAAATTCATTGGATGGTAGAGTGGGTCTTGCTGCTACCTTCTTACAGTTGATTATTTTGCCTACTGAAGCTCTTGTTTTTTTTTTATTATTGTTCTTTTAATTGTTTGAGCGATAACTTAAAATTTCATTCGTAGCATTGATCTTCAATTTAAAATCAAAATATTCTCAAACCAAAGAAAAACAAATTCTAACGCATAAAATAGTGCCGACATAATTTGAAAGAAAAAAAGTTTGAAGATGAAATTCATATTACAAAAAATTATTGTTCCAATTGATAATCGAATACAAGTAGCTAGCTATACACTATGAGAAGAGATCTCCCAAACTTATTGTGCAAAACGCCTTGGGCAGTGGAGGGCACTTAGCTGTAAGCTCGAAAGAAATTTTTTCCATTGTAGGCCGAGATTGGGGATTGGGATGCAAGCATGCAAGTGCAATTTTTATCATGTGGACAACCCCCTCTGCTGCTTTTTCAGGAAGCGATATGCGGTGGTCTAACACATCCTTCAATGGTGTATGTTGAGCAATCGGTGGCATCGACGATGATGACGAAGATCCTGGTGATAAGAGTGCTGAAATGAGATCGCCTGGGTGCCTTCCTGTCATCACCTCCATTGTTACCACTCCGAAGCTATAGACATCGCATTTTTCAGTCACCTTCATTGTGTAAGCTAGCTCTACAAAAAAAAAAAAAAAAACTGATTATGCATGGTTTTTTATCAAATAGTTGAAAGAAAATACTTTATAATAAAAGCTAAAAAAACACTATATTATCTTCACTATTACACATTAGTAACTTGATGTTGAAATAAAACTACGCACCTGGAGCAGTATATCCAAAAGTACCTGCAAATGAGGTCCAATTGGATGAGTCAGGCATCAACAGTCTAGCGGTGCCAAAGTCGGAGACGTGTGCTTCATATTCCAAGTCCAGAAGGATATTATTCCTGGTAATGTCTCGATGAATGATCGGAGGAGAGCAAGAATGGTGTAGATAGGATAAAGCTCCACCCATCCCTTTCACAACGTTTAGCCTTCTCATCCAATCGAACTCAATTGCTTGTTCCTCACTGGTTATAATCTTTCTCAAGCTTCCTCTTTCAATGAACTCATAAACCAAAAAAGAATGCTTTGCATGTGAGCAAAATCCATACATTTTCACAATATTTCGATGTCGAATATTTGCCAACACACAAACTTCCTTTTCAAAAGCTTTAAAATCGGACAACTTTTCTGTTTGTGATCGGTGAAGTTTCTTCACAGCAACCACCTGTTCTGTTGGCATCACTGCTTTATAAACAGTTCCATATCCTCCTTCGCCAATGCAGTAGTTGGAGTTGAATTCCTCTGTAGCTTCAATGATGTTCTCATACAACTTCTTCCCATTGTCGCACCCCAAAAAAATCAGCGCGCGGCATCGGCTGGCGATTTTTCGTCTTGTTGTTGTTTGCTTGAATTTGGTTCGTTGGAGTCGCCACCTAGTAATTTATTGAAGGCTACTAGAAAACCGGATGGACTGGTCTTGTCAGAGATTCGCGGGTAAGGGACTGGTTGTGATTAGGAAAGGTATTAGCACCCCTAACACACCCTACCTGAGGTAAGCTGCTTCGCGCATTTGATGTGTTAAAGAAGTTTTAATAATTGTCTTTTCGTCGGAAATTAGAAATATCACTTACGTATAAGTTAATAATTCTTAACCGTGATCCGATCAAAATATTAAATTCTTCTTTAATATATTTTCAATTTCATCCTAAAATATATATATATATATATATATATATATATATATATATACACAAATAAATAAAACAAAATACACACACACATTCACTATTTTCATTTCTTTTTTTTTCTTTTCTCTTTTCTTTTCTTTTACATCCACAATACAAATACAAATACAAATAAAAATTCAAATTCAAAATAAATAAATAAAAATACACCAACACACACATCCCCTTTTTTATTATTATTTTCTTTTCTTTTCTTTTACATTCACATATTACAAATTTAAAATAAATAAACAAAAATTACATTAAAACTTTAAAATTTACAAAATGGTCCCTCAAAACTCTCGAATTTGCACAGAAGGACTTCTGGGGATGCATGAACAGTTCCGGCGCGTTTTCCCACGCGCCGCCGGGAGAAAAAACAGGGAAATCAGTCACGGCTTCCTCTCTTCTTCCCCTCCTCACCGGCGATGATGCTGTGACCTGAAAGATAACAAAAAAACGCAACAAAACACAATCAATCCTCTTCTTCTTAGATCTGTTTAGATCTGCTCCTCTTTCCTCCTTCCTCAATCGCAGATCTGTTGAGGAGTGTTAGGTGGCTCGCCGGGAAGCTTTTTTTCTGCCCGTTGCTCCTGTCTCCTTCCCCGGTGGCAGATCGGGCGGCGACGCTGTCGTTCGTGGGCACCGTTGAAGGCTGTCGTTCGGGTGGTTGCTGCTGGTGAAGATGGGAGCCGCTGTTGAAGGAGGCTGATCTGCTGTGTCGGCCAGATGAGGGAGAGAAGGACGGCGCTGCTGCTGCCACCGCTGAGGACGGCTGGTCTGGGAGGATCGACCGAAAGGGAGAGAGGTCTGGTGGAAAGGAACGGTTCGGTTTTGTTGGTGGCGAAGCTGTGATTGATTTATGAGGGGAACGGTGATAAGGGAGGAGCAGTTTTGGCCGACGATGGGGCTGTAAAGGGGGGGAGTCTCCGGCTGGAGGTTGAAGATCAGAGGAAAGGGGGATGCGCCGCTCCTTTTGTTCTCTGGTTTTGGGTGAGTCGGGTGAAGGAGAGAACCGGCGTGGAGAAAATGTGGGGATCTGAAAATGGTGGGGGGTCCTTGGCTCTCTGGTTCTGGTAGAGCCAAAATCCAAGGACCCCGGGGAACAAAATAATTCAAAATCAGTGGGGGGAAGGCGCCGCCGGCCAGTTGTTTTGAGTGGATAGAAAAAGTTGGGCTTTAGGGTTCTTGTGTTTTTTTTCAATATCCCCAAATTAACCCCCCCCGGTAAAAATCAGTTTAGCATGGTATTTATAGGCAAAAATATTGCTAGGTTTTTCGACTTGGTCCCTCAACTTCTTTCTTTTTGTAAATTTTGATTTTTCTTATTTTTTTGTATTTTTTGAAAACGAGCAATATCAACGTCGACTCAAAATGCGGAAAATCAATGATTTTAAAAATGACGCGTGAAAAGTCGAACGCGTTTGAAAATATTTTAACAATTTAAATTCTTTTTTAGACGCCGTTGAAAATGCTAAAATGACGAAAATATATTAAAAAAATATTTTTTGGATTTTCTTTGTTTTTCTCAATTTTTTTGGATTTTTTGAAAATATATCAAAAACATCGGTCAAAAATTGGGTAGCAACAGATGCCCCCTCTTTACAATGCTTACGAAGCGAAAATCCTCAAAATTTTGCATAGTAAGCTTTGTAAAGAAAACAAAAGGAAGATGATTTCATTATCTTGGGCGACCTGCCCACACACTCACACTGATCTATTTTCACGGGTGACCTGCCCACGCATACTCACTCTGGTCTATTTTCACGGGCGACCTACCCACACGTACTCACTCAAGTCTATTTTCACGGGCGACCTGCCCACACATACTCACTCAAGTCTATTTTCACGGGCGACCGACCCACACTCTCCCAATAGTCTATTTTCACGGGCGACCTGCCCACACATTGGGTTTACCTGAGATCCCATCTAGCGACCTCATTCAACTGGAACGAAAATATGTGTAACTCGGTTAACCTGAAATCCCATCTGGCGATTCCCTTTAACCAAAGTTACATGAGATCCCATCTGGCGACCTCATTCTGGTCTCATTGTATGGGTGACTAACCCTCGAAAAATGCTGGTCTCATTGTACGGGTGACGAACCCTAGTGCTGCTGGTCTCATTGTACGGGTGACGAACCCTAGTGCTGGTCTCATTGTACGGGTGACGAACCCTAGAAAAATGCTGGTCTCATTGTACGGGTGACGAACCCTAGAAATATGATGGTCTCATTGTATGGGTGACGAACCCAAAAAAAATGATGGTCTCATTGTATGGGTGACGAACCCTGGAAAAATGATGGTCTCATTGTATGGGTGACCTACCCAGATGGAAAAAATGTGAAGTGCGGTCTCATTGTAATGGGTGACTTACCCATGTGGAAAAAATATGAAGTGTGGTCTCATTGTAATGGGTGACCTACCCAGTGGAAAAAATATGAAGTGGGTCTCATTGTATGGGTGACCTACCCAATGGAAAAAATATGATGAAGTGCGGTCTCATTGTATGGGTGACCTACCCGATGGAAAAATGTGGAAAATGGTCTCATTGTATGGGCGACCTACCCAATGGAAAAAATGTGAAACGGTCTTATTATGATGGGCGACCTACCCAGATGGAAAAAATGATATGACAAGTGTGAAAAATAGGACTTACCTGGCGAAGTTCTGAAGGGATGACAGAAGAAAGGGCTGGAAACTTGGTGCTTCCTGATAATTCCCGATCATGGGGTTTGAAAACTCGGTGTTTCCTGACTGCAAGGGTTGAAAACTCGAGGCTTCCCGGTTGCAAGGTTGATCTATTCATTTCTTTGGGATTTTTAATGGTAGGGTTCATCCCATCGTCCTTTTATTCCATGATCAAAACCGATTCTTTATTATCATCACCACAATGCTTCTTTCTCTTTCCACCATCTTGCTGGACCTCATTAAGGATTTTCCTGTAACAATTCAAAAATATGTGCAAATGGTTTTTTTTTTTTTTTTTTTTTTTTTGAGGTTAGATGATATGCATGCATCCTTACCTGATTTGAAATAATAGGTCCCCCCTCTTTGATGCTCCATCGTCATAGGGTGCCCTTGTTTGTATCCCAAAGCTTTCTTTGTTCTTCCGATGTATTGGCTCATTCATGTGTTAGCCATCCACTCAGCTGTAAATGCAGTGCCCATCCCGGGCTGTCTTCGACAATTACTGCTTGCATCGTTCATGAAGCTTGACCCTGCCCCCAAGTGTGGTACTGCTTGATTCATCATGAAGATTTTCTCTCCTGGCTTCTTCTGAGAATTATCCTCTGATTGATTGTGTGCATCATGCCAACACCCATCAAGATTGTTAATCAGTCATGAACTTGCCTCTAGTTGAAACAGTACTCTTCAAGTACATGTTATCATCAGCCTCCTTGGAACTCAATCAGTCATCTAGACATGCATCTCATAGCTTGCAGTACAAAGGCTCATGGTTGTATGCTCAGTGCTCTTCTCATAGATTCCTTTCAACTCTTCTAATCAGATTGTGAAAAGAAATGTCTCAGCCTCATCAATGATGCTGCTTTTATCACCATACTCATGCGGTGAAGCGCTCATCTGGCTTCAGAACAAGTTGTCCCACAATCAGTCTTCGAGGTGGGTTCCTTTCCGACATTCATTCAGTGCAGTTGTGTGATAACATCTCTCTAACCATGTTTCAAAGAATGACAATATGAGATTGTCCTTTAAGTGCAGCATTGTTCCACAGTCAGTCTTGGTGGTGTGCATCTTTTCACCATTCAATTACATTCATCTGTGTATCTCATCGATTGCTAGCCATGTTTCAAAATGATGATATGAAAGTGTCCTTCAGTACATCTTTGTTTCTCCATTGCCGACAGGGTTCACTAAGCATGGGCCATTTTGGAATGACAATGCCCCCGTATGATCTGAATGTGCTCGTTCATTGATTATCTTCTTTGAACATCATTGTCTTCAGTTCACTGATTCATCATTTAATCATTGCCTCATAGCTGATCTGAGCACTGCTTGTTTTTTCTTTTCAAGGTCTACTGTATTGCCCCCAGTGCTCAACTTTTCAAGGAGTGTCGAGGACTTCAATGTCAGTTTCTATCAAGATTTTGCATACTCAATCAATGTTCTTTTGTGTTTGATAATCTTCCTTGTTCTGGAATCAACTCTCATATTTCAAAGATCATGTCTATTCAAAGTCTAGTTTGTTGAAATGAAATCAGAGATGTCCTTTTTTGAAAATCTTTTGAAAATCAAGCTTTTTGATCAAAGACCCAACACACGTTATTCGAAATATATAGTCCTTTGATTGTCATGCATTTTGAAAACAGAAATTGACCCAATGTAGGATTAAAAATGGCTTTTTCCATGGTTCTTTGTATCAATTTGAATCCTTGATATTGGGTATATCATTTGATAGTTTATGATGAGGTGATTTTTTGAATTTCAAAACAAGATGCTCAGGCTTTATCAAGAAAGGTTGTTTCTTTTCTTATATTTATTTTATCAGCATGCATAATAACCAGTAGCCTAATTCAATGAAGCCACGACTCTTATAGAAAAACTCTTCAAGTTTTGAGATCGCCATTTATTGGTTCAGATTGCTTGCTTGATTAAAAAGGGCTTTTAAAAGCACGTAATGCAGGCTATGGTTCATGGCTATGAAAGAAAGGAATTCCATAGGCTCAAAAGGTGTTTGAGGGTTTCAACGACCTAGGACCAACATTAACTATTCATCGATTCTCTTTCTCTTGTCGTCATTGTAGCGAGAGTGACATATAACCTTGTTAATCTTCAAATATCAGAATTCTCTTAACATAGGTCATAATGCAAATCCAACTTTTTCTTTGATGAATAAACTAATCTAATTATTTTTGAAGACATTAGAGGCTCTATCCAAGACACACCAAAAGATATGAAGCATCGATTTTTCTAGTGTTGACTTTTGGCATTTGCTGTCTTTTCTCAATTGAAAACTGTCTTGCCTCTCTTAGAATTGATAGGCATTTTCTTTCCTTTCCATTTTTTTTAGCCTTCCTCAAAGTTTTTCTTGGATGGCCCTCAATCTATGGATTTTCTTCTGCTAGCCCTTTCTCAAACATTGGACTTTTGTTCTAAGCTTTTCTTTGATCCATTGATTTTATTAGTGTCTCCAAAATATTTCTCATTTGCCCCCAGTGTGGGGTGTGATCCTAGTCAGGGTTTCCTTTTGAAAGAAAATATTCACCAGCTCAAAATGGGACTACAAGGGATATAATTTTTAGAAAGTGAAGAGATATCAAAGATGGCCTTTTCTCATTTCAAGCAAGGTCGGTTAGAACCGATAAATTTTGACCTCATCTAGTATAATGATTTGTACTTGCAAGAATCATGATTCACGAGTCCATAACTATTGAATCCACTATATGTCATTATGCATACTGTTAAAACTTAGCTATATGATGTGTGGTTTAGTTTCAAAAAGGTATGAGTTCAAAATTGTTTGGGTCACCTCATGTCATTTTCAAGCATAGAGTCATTTCTGTAATCAAAACACTTCTAATCTTCCGGATTGATTAACCTTTATCGCATGTTGGAGTTTGATCAAAATATTTTGTCAGAATAAAATGCTAAACATCTGTTGATTTCAAAACAACAAAGAGACAAAAGCAAGGCATGTTTCGTTGAAGGATGAGATGTGATCCCAAAACAAAATGCAGAATTCCATAACAATATGATTGACTGTTCATCACCCTTCTCGAATCAGCTTTTCTGGCAATATCTGTGTTTTGCCAAGCATTTTCGATCACATGTCATTCTGAAGATGTTCGGGGAACAATATAGCCAGTGACACCCTTCTTCAACGACTCCACCTGTCTCTTGCTCACCAACTTTCAGACTCCATTCTTGCAATTCTTGAAACTGTTCACTTGAAATGGTTGAGGACCCCACCATGACATCACATCTCTTATCTGGATTATACCACTGAGAAATTGGTGGTTGCATGGGAATTTGTCGGAGTCAAGCAAAATTCTGGAATCTTGCGGATGCTGGTCGACAACTTAAACGGCAGAGCAATGTCCCATCTTGGCAAAGATATTTTGAGCAATTGATGATGCCGTGAGACCTGGCTATACCACATAATTAAGGGTTCACACTGTCAAAGTCATCTCCTGATTCACCTCTCATCATTGTTCTAGAATCCATGGCAGATCCTTCAATCTTCCAATGTTGCTATGGTTGGTTGAGGATTGTTAGAAAACTTTCTAACAGCTTGGTAATCTTGGCAGCATCCAGAAACTTGTAGTATCGCCACTACCGACGTGTGGAATCACACATTGTCTTTATTGGAAGAGCACCTGATGAATCTAAAACTCCTTCGTCCCCTCTTCAATTTCTCACTGACAGTGCAGCAAACAAACACCTATAGAGGAAGTCCTGCTCTGTTGAAGTTTCAGTATTCTTCATGTTTTTCAGTCTAGGCATGTATCTTCTCTCTACTTTTGCATTTTAATACTGACACTGTTGGAGAAAAATCATAAATGATCTGAAACTACTGTATTCCTTCTTGGATTTCCACTTGCGGATCCACAAACAGATTCCTGTCGGGAGAGCTCTGCTACGTTGAAGTTTGATGTCTGCTCATATTTTTCAAGCCAAGTCTGGCTCTTCAACCTGCTATAGTTTCTTCGTGCTGAAACTGATGAGAGAAATATTTGTAGCATATGCAATTAGTAAATCCCCTCTTGCATTCCCAATTTGCAGAGCCATAAATGGATTTTTGTAGAGAGAGCTCTGCCACATTGAAGTTTGACAACTACTAATATTATCAGACCAGGTCTGACTCTTCTGCCTACTACAATGTTTTGCTGGTGCCACTGGTGGGAAAAGTTTCAAAGCATATGAAACATTCCCTTTTGCATTTGCCATTGACAGATCCACAAATAAATCTCTACAGAGAGAGCTCTACCACGTGGAAGTTCAGTGTCTGATCATGGTCTTTTTCATACCAACATCTTGTGCTGCTGAACTGGAATTGAGCTCATAGTTGGGGTAACTTCAAAGCAGACTAATGCACCATGAACAGGAGGTTAGTAGTCGTTTGGTTCCATTAGATGATGTGGAGGCGATGAATACTTAACAGCGCAACTGGACAGGAATCAGAGTTGTCATTAGTTGATGACTGAAGGCGTTGTTGCTGTTGTTCATGACTGAAAAGGAAAGGTACAGCTTCAATTGGACGTGAACAAGCAGTGTTCCCACAGAAAACTGTGCAGACATTCTCTTTTCATTTGATGCTCAACACTTGTTCGAGCAGATCTGAGTCCCGCTACTTCACTCTTGATGCTCTCAACCTTAATCTGATACTGAACCTATATCTGACTCCTTTGTTCACTTCCATTATTTTTCTTCAATCTCGTGCAGCACAACTTGTACAAGGGACCTACGTTTCGACCCGGTTCATGCATGATAAATGTATGAACATGTAATCTATATGATGAACTCTCCCTTCGAGAGGTGACAATATGGTCGTAACTCTTGTATGATGGACAAGAATCGTGATTTTTGCCCAAACTCTACAATGAAAATTTTCGGAGCAACGGCCAATGTGTCACCCACAAGTCTTGAGTTCAAGATGCTTCAAGAAGGGTTTGCCCTTATGCAAAAAACGATAGCACATACAACCTAAGGACAGGTTCTATTCATTATGTGAACATGGGTAAGTTTTCTATCTGGTCTCAAAAGGGTCTCATATCTGCCCAGTGACGTTCTTCGTAAAGACAGTTTGGGGGCGTTGCAAGGAATGGTTAAGGTACGTATACCCACCATTACCAAGCAGGCACTCAGATATGAGTTGGGTGTTTCACGCATCTGAACCCTGACCAATAGTCTTAGGGCAGATCGCTAGTTCCCCACCTAACCTAGAAGCTTGTGTGTGCTTTTAAAAATAAATACAGGTGATGCATGAGACAATTCTATAAAATGCATGGAAATAAATATTAACAAAAAGATAAAAATGCAAAAACTTAAACACATCAAATACACAAAGCTTAGTCCAATACTCGAAAAAATACCTTCCCCAGTGGAGTCGCCATTCTGTCGCACCCCAAAAAAATCAGCGCGCGGCATCGGCTGGCGATTTTTCGTCTTGTTGTTGTTTGCTTGAATTTGGTTCGTTGGAGTCGCCACCTAGTAATTGATTGAAGGCTACTAGGAAACCGGATGTACTGGTCTTGTCAGAGATTCGCGGGTAAGGGACTGGTTGTGGTTAGGGAAGGTATTAGCACCCCTAACGCACCCTACCTGAGGTAAGCTGCTTCGTGCTTTGACGTGTTAAAGAAGTTTTAATAATTGTCTTTTCTCGGAAATTAGAAATATCACTTACGTATAAGTTAATAATTCTTAACCGTGATCCGATCAAAATATTAAATTCTTCTTTAATATATTTCAATTTCATCATTAATAAATATAAAAATAAATATAAACACAAATAAATAAAACAAAATACACAACACACATTCACTTTTTTCATTTCTTTTTTTTTCTTTTCTCTTTTCTTTTCTTTTACATCCACAATACAAATACAACAAATAAAATTCAAATTCAAAATAAATAAATAAAAATACACCAACACACACATCCCCTTTTTTATTATTATTTTCTTTTCTTTTCTTTTACATTCACATATTACAAATTTAAAATAAATAAACAAAAATTACATTAAAACTTTAAAATTTACAAAATGGTCCCTCAAAACTCTCGAATTTGCACAGAAGGACTTCTGGGGATGCATGAACAGTTCCGGCGCGTTTTCCCACGCGCCGCCGGGAGAAAAAACAGGGAAATCAGTCACGGCTTCCTCTCTTCTTCCCCTCCTCACCGACGATGATGCTGTGACCTGAAAGATAACAAAAAAACGCAACAAAACACAATCAATCCTCTTCTTCTTAGATCTGTTTAGATCTGCTCCTCTTTCCTCCTTCCTCAATCGCAGATCTGTTGAGGAGTGTTAGGTGGCTCGCCGGGAAGCTTTTTTTTCTGCCCGTTGCTCCTGTCTCCTTCCCCGGTGGCAGATCGGGCGGCGACGCTGTCGTTCGTGGGCACCGTTGAAGGCTGTCGTTCGGGTGGTTGCTGCTGGTGAAGATGGGAGCCGCTGTTGAAGGAGGCTGATCTGCTGTGTCGGCCAGATGAGGGAGAGAAGGACGGCGCTGCTGCTGCCACCGCTGAGGACGGCTGGTCTGGGAGGATCGACCGAAAGGGAGAGAGGTCTGGTGGAAAGGAACGGTTCGGTTTTGTTGGTGGCGAAGCTGTGATTGATTTATGAGGGGAACGGTGATAAGGGAGGAGCAGTTTTGGCCGACGATGGGGCTGTAAAAGGGGGGGGAGTCTCCGGCTGGAGGTTGAAGATCAGAGGAAAGGGGGATGCGCCGCTCCTTTTGTTCTCTGGTTTTGGGTGAGTCGGGTGAAGGAGAGAACCGGCGTGGAGAAAATGTGGGGATCTGAAAATGGTGGGGGGGGGGGTCCTTGGCTCTCTGGTTCTGGTAGAGCCAAAATCCAAGGACCCCAGGGAACAAAATAATTCAAAATCAGTGGGGGGAAGGCGCCGCCGGCCAGTTGTTTTGAGTGGATAGAAAAAGTTGGGCTTTAGGGTTCTTGTGTTTTTTTTCAATATCCCCAAATTAACCCCCCCCGTTAAAAATCAGTTTAGCATGGTATTTATAGGCAAAAATATTGCTAGGTTTTTCGACTTGGTCCCTCAACTTCTTTCTTTTTGTAAATTTTGATTTTTCTTATTTTTTTGTATTTTTTGAAAACGAGCAATATCAACGTCGACTCAAAATGCGGAAAATCAATGATTTTAAAAATGACGCGTGAAAAGTCGAACGCGTTTGAAAATATTTTAACAATTTAAATTCTTTTTTAGACGCCGTTGAAAATGCTAAAATGACGAAAATATATTAAAAAAATATTTTTTGGATTTTCTTTGTTTTTCTCAATTTTTTTGGATTTTTTGAAAATATATCAAAAACATCGGTCAAAAATTGGGTAGCAACACCCATCATGGTCCAATATCGTGAATATGTTTCGATCTTGTTCATTTTCTGGCTCAGCGTTTCTCTTCCTAGCTCTTTTGCAGAGAATGTATAAAGCTCCAAACACTAAAAGCAAGCTTCCTAAAAGAGGGAGTACAATCAAAATCACAAGCTTGTTGCTCTTTCTCTTAACAGTTTTGCTGCTTTCTGGAAGATTGCATGGCTTGAGACCACTAGCGTTGCCACATATACCCATATTATCCCTTAATGCCTCAAATGAAGCGTTGTGGAAGGCTTTGATATCGGGAATGGGGCCTTGTAGCTTATTGGATGATATATCCACAGTTGTTAAGCTTAACATGTCTTTGAAAGTGCTCGGAATCCGTCCAGAAAGCATGTTGTGAGAGACATTGAAAGTTTCCAACTTTTGCAGTTGCCCAAGTTGCCTTGGTATCTTTCGAGTCAGGAAATTGAAGCTAAGATCAAGATCTTGAAGAGAAAGTAGAAAGCCTATCTCACCTGGAATGCTTTCTCTAAATTTATTACCGCTGAGGTTTAGGAACAATAAATTCGAGCATTCCCCAAGTTGTTTTGGAATCAATCCACTCAGATTATTAGATGCTAAATTAAGGATTCGAAGATTGAAAAGCATCTTAATATCTAAGGGAATGACACCTGAAAGATGGTTGTTGTTAAGGAGAAGCTCATACAACAACTTCAAACCCCCTAAATCTTTTGGGATGGCTCCTTTTAACTGATTTGATGACAGATCAATCAAGTGTAATTGAGTAGCCTTCCCAAGCTCTGATGTTATCTCACCAGAAACATTATTGTTTGAGATTTTAAGGCTTGTCATGTTACGACAATCTCCCCATTTTGAAGAAAGCTCACCATAAAAATTATTGTAACTCAAATCAATATAATCTAGATGTGGATAGACACCAAAAGCCTTAGAAATATTTTCTGTTAATTGATTCCAATCAAGTCTTACTCGGTATAAACCAGTACAGTTTTTCAAACTTTTCGGGATTGAACCTGAGAAGTAGTTGTAGGAAGCAGTAAAGATTTTCAATACTCCTTCATGGCATAAATCTAGTGGCAAATCACCCGTGAATTCGTTGGCACCCAAAGACAATAACTTCAAATGGGTGAGATTGTTCATCTCTGAGGGCAATGGGCCGTGAAATCTGTTCTCATGTAATGTCAAGTTCACAAGTGATTTAAGTTGTCCTATTTCTGAAGGAACACATCCAGATAAATTATTTTGACTTAGACTAAGCAAAGTTAAATTTCTTAATTTTCCAATAGAAGAAGGGATTCTACCAGTTAAAACATTAATTGACAAGCCAAGTTCATTAAGAGACTCTAGCAACCCAATTTCCTGAGGAATGGGACCAGAGAGTTTGTTATCCCAAAGATAGAGTATGGATAGGCTTGTCAAGTTTCCAATAAAAAAGGGGATCAAATCAGTGAGATTATTTTGCTGTAATGATATTTTAATGAGCATGGTCAAGTTCCCAATAGAAAAAGGAATGGAACCAGAGAGTTTGTTATCCCAAATATAAAGCTCAGATAGGCTTGTCAAGTTTTCAATAGAAGAAGGGATGGGACTAGAGAGTTGGTTCCTAGAAAGACCAAGGTGAGACAAATTTCTTAATTTTCCAATGGAATAAGGGATTCTACCGGTTAAAACATTAATTGACAAGTCAAGTTCATTGAGAGACTCTAGCAATCCAATTTCTTGAGGAATGGAACCAGAGAGTTTGTTACCCCAAAGATAGAGTATGGATAGGCTTGTCAAGTTTCCAATAGAAGAAGGGATTGGACCATAGAGTTGGTTCATAAAAAGATCAAGGATAGATAATTTTCTTAATTTTCCAATTTCATGTGGGATGGTTCCAGAAAGAGAATTGTTGTGAAGGTCAAGACAAAAAAGATTACGGAAGGCCGAGAAGTTGAAATCATGAAGCGTACCTCTCAAGCCAAAACTTTCAAGTGTCAAATTGGTGATGCTTCCAGAATTGTCACAGGTGATTCCAATCCAGTTAATGCAAGGGCTGATGCCGACCCAAGAAGAAAGAAGAGATTGGCTTTGGTTGTCAAGACAGGCTTTCCATTGGAGAAGAGCCTCAGCTTCTGTATTATTATTACCAAATGGTGAAGTTGTGGAGGAAGTGTGTTCAGCTAAAGCAAAGAAGGAAGAAGAGCTGAATATCTGAAGGAGCAAAAACAGGATGTGGAGAAAGAAGGAGAAGAATGGTTTGTTTAGTAAGGACGTCGTCATGGTGTGTTTTTCAAGAGACGTAGGATATGGTTTGCTATGGTACTAGATTAGGCTCTTCCATGGAGTGGTATTTATAGGCAGGAAAACATGATATATTGGAATTGTTTTTAATATCATTGATTATTACATCTCTTCTCTAATTAAGTTGAAATTAACTACTTAGATACATACTCTGTAAAATTTATCAGTACGAAGAAGAAATTGAGAAGACTATAGATCAGTACACTTGAAGTAACAACCACGGGAACAGAAAAATGAAGTTCCTATCAATCCATTTTTCTGAAGTTCCTATCAATCCACGTCAACCGATTATAATTTTATTTTAAAAAAAAAACATTTAAACTATTCTATCCTTTTAGTATCTTAAATAAAAATACTAATTATTTTTTTATAATTTTTTTTTATTTTTAATAAAAAAATATTTAAATTACACTTGAAGTATTCTAAATATTTTTTTATAAATGTTTTCTATTTTTTATAAAAAAGTTTAAACTATCCTTAAACTATCCTAAACATAAATTCTAATTAATTTTTTTATACTTTCAAACTCATCACAGTTGTAGATCCCAAATGGCTCGTGGAACTTGCTCCCAGATTCTTTAAAGTGGGAGCGTCAAGAACGCGTTGAACCTCTCTATGATAGATATCACGAACCTAATTCATGGCGGTTGAGTAAACGGCGAGCTTGATGTGTTTTCAGTTATTTTTATCAACAAGTTTTCAGTCTTAATTAATCTTTTCTTGCTACAAAACGTAGCTGTACATATTCTGTCTTGAATCTTGATTATGTATTGAGGAAATCTAGACACATGTATATCCCTGGAAGATAACAAGCGAGGTCCTCTGGTCTTCTTGACATGAATTTGTTCATAACTTTTGCTGCTAATAACAATCATTTGGATCAATTTAAGGTTGGTGGAAATTAACTAGTTTATCGGGTAAAATCACTTGGAATGTCCAGCCGGAGAACATTTAGGGTCGAGGGATAGGTACACCTCCAAGTGCCTTCTGAGTCCAGCGATTAGTGCCTGGGCCCTCTCTATATATACTTTCTTTGCTCCAAATATAGTATTACTGGATATAATGTTATCGTGTTCTTGGGGTTTGAATTTTCTAATGGAAATTCATTTCATTAGAAAATTCAACATCAAGTTGGAAATTCATTGGTTGGTAGAGTGGGTCGGAGGGAGATGGCAGAGGATTCTGGACCCGGTGGTACCTCAAGCTCTGCAGGGGAGGATGAGGCACGGGCTTCCATGAGCTCATGTCCACAGAAACACTACGTGCAAATTGCTCTACGAGAAAGTCTTTGGCAAAATCTATACAAGTGGTCTCCATATGATATGGACATTTCACGAATGAGAGATGGCATGAGAATAAGGTTTCTTGAAGGCATATATCTTTGACAATTCTGTTTAAAGAAGAAGTTTTTGTTCAGCAGAGACATTGGAATGGGAGATTGCAAACCAGAGCTAGTTGTAATGAAGATTATTGGGATGTGTTTCTATACAAAACGGAAAAAGAAGAAATATTGACGATCCAGTTCTTTGAACAGAAGTAGACAAAGAAAGATGGTGCAAAGATTGAATGGGGTGTCTAATATCTGCCATTGGAGACTAAAGGAGAAGAGGACCTAGCTATTCTTAGCTTTGTCCAGTTATTTTTGTGTAACCTACACAGCGAGTATACATAATGGCTAAATGAACTAATTTACAACGAATTCCTCGTTAAATTACTCTAGAACTGACAGAGGGCTAAAAAATGGCATTCTTCATATATACACCAATAAAAAAAATAAAAATCATAGACGACTATGCAACCTCTGGTTAGACAATCTATGACGGACCGGGGAGACGCTCTCCCCTTTGGAGATGAAACAACAGCTGCCTGTGGAAGTGATGACATAGCCAGAAGATTGCCTAACTGCAATTCCATTCTGAGGTTTGGTGTTCAAAGAAAAGAATGATTATCACACGGAAATTCCTGCTGTATTTTCCTTCAGTCTCCTCTCAGCTGCTAGAGCAGCAGCCACGGACGGGGGCAGATGTCTTAGGTTTTCAGTTGGCTTTCCATCACTTTCTGGCACAGTGGACGGCACTGTTGCGAGTAGGGACTCAACATCCTTGAAGGTGATTTGGTCCATGAAGATCAGTTGAAATATAAAAAAAACATACATAAGATGATCTAGAGATCTATCTACCTTCCTCCTTTCATCTGGATATGATGACCCGACCTACATGCATGACCCGGATGAAGGATGACGTCAGCATGCACAGTTGGCATGCCATGCCAGGGCCAAGTCATCTGACACGTCAGCACGGCGGGACCCACATCCACGTCATTAGCCGCGAGCCGAGCCGCGAGCCGAGGGATAAGATCCAGTGTGGCTGATTCTACGTGCAACCGGATCTGAGATTGAATTTGGACCGCTTATCAGGCTAGAATTGCTTTACCTCCGTTTGCTAGCTTGAATGCCTTGTTGTTTTCCATGCAGTATGGACATGCGAGTTTCCCATGCGTGCTCCAACCAGAAAGCATTCCATAAGCTGGAAAATCACTGATAGTCCACATCAAAGCCGCCCTCATAAGGAAATTTTGTTTCCTCGATATATCATAAGTCAGAGATCCGGAGGACCACAACAGCGCCAACTCATCTATCAACGGTCGAAGACAAACATCTATATTCCGCCCCGGGCTGCTTGGAGCGGGTATGACAGTAGATAGAAACATGAACTCCGGCCTCATACACATTCCTGGTGGCAAGTTGTCGCACGTGTGCGGCGGCGCGACGATCGTACACCCTCAAGGAAAAATCGGAATAATTTATTCCTGGAAAAATGGGGAGAGACAAGGAATTCTTGTCTCTACAAGTGAAAATATGGACTGGGAGTCGCCACCTAGTTTTCTGGTTACTAGGAACCTTAACTAGTTTTTAGAGATCGGGTACGGAGACTGGTTGCGTAAGGGAAGATATTAGCACCCCAACTACGTCCTACCTAAGGTAGGCTGCATTGTTTTAATGTCTGATAAAATTTAAAATCGTGTTGTGGTTTTTGAATTGTTGGTTCGTTTACGGTTTAAGAAAAGTCCTCCTCTGTAAGGAGATCCTTATCTTTATCGGGTAAAAAACTAACTATTCGAAGTCGTCAAAAGAAAATATCTTTTTAATATCAGGAATACGATTTACGTATAAATTCATAATCCTGATACTAAAATCAAACAAAATAAAATATTTTGTTGTTTTTGAGATTTTGGCCAATGTTCTCTTGACTTTAATAAACTGGTTATTAAAGCCAAAATGCATGCTAAAATATTTTTTTTGACATATGAAAAATACGATATGATTTTTTAGATTTGAGACACTTGGCCGTATGCACAAAAACATTTTTTTTTATTTTTTTCAATTTTTTTATTTATTTTTGGAAGTTTTTGCCGAAAAACGGGTATTTTAATACCGGATTTATATTTTTACGATGTAAAAATACTGCCCGATATTAATCAAAATGACATAAAAACTACGCGGAAAAATTATAAAATGCTGAAACAAATATTTTTGATTTTTTTTTATGCATGTGTGAACAGTACCGTATGAATAGTGAACAGTACCGCGGGACGAAAACCGGGTATTTTAATACCGAATTTATATTTTTACGATGTAAAATACAGACCGATATTAAGCAAAATTGATAAAAACATGTGCTGGAAAAATTGTAAAAATTCTATATAAAAAAAAAATTGAAATGGATTGAAATGGGCCGGACCCGGCCCATTTCAGTGGGCTGGGCCGAACCTGGCCCAAATGCATGGGCTGGGCTCGGGCCCAGCCCACCTTAGCAGCTTCACCTCGCCTGCAGGCGTGCACCGTGCACGTCCTGCATGGCGAGGGAAGAAACGAAAATAAAAATAAAAGGGGGCAGTGTTTACCTGGAGAGGCGGCGACGCCGACGACTGCTGGTGGCAGCGGAGGCGGAGACGGTGCTGGCGATGGCAGTGGCAGCCTCTCCCCTGTTTTTCTTCTTCGGTGCAGAGGTGAGAACCTCTTTCTTTTCTTTTCTTTTCTTTTCTTCTTCTACTCTCTCTCTCGGTCCTCTCCTTCTCTCCCCTCTCTCTTCTCCCTTCTTCTCTTCTGTTTTTTCTCTCTTTCTTCTTTTCTCCCCTGTTTTTATAGGCAAAAAACAAGGGAGACGACTGTTGGGGCCGCCACTGTTGGCCGCCCCTCCACTATCCAAGTGGCCGAAAAAGTATGCAAGTGGCTATTGTGGGCGTCTTTTTGAAGCCGTCGGGGAAAGCAGTTCGGCGAAAAGTGGAGAAAAAAAATTTCTTCTCCTCTGTTCTCTGCGTGCGCAGGGAAGAAGACAATGGTGCCGTTTCAAAACGGCACCGTTTTGGGTTCTTTTTTTTTTTTTTTTTTTTAAACAGTGCACGAAACGGCGCCGTTTTGGTCAAAACGCGCCGTTTCATTTAAAAGAAAAAGGCGCCAAAACGCGTCAGATTTCAAAGAAGTCCCTCCATTTGCGCGCGTTTTACAATTTAGTCCTTGGTCTCGGATTTCTTCAATTAAGTCCCTAATTGGCCATTAAACTTCAATATTTATGCAATTAAGCCCCTGATTTGACCAAATTAACTTCCAAAAATTATAATTTGACCCCAGAAAATTAATTTCTCTAATTAAAGCCCAAATTAACTCCAAAATCAATTTTTTTGCAATTAAAACCTCTATAAATTCAATTAAACCTTCAATAAAATTTAATTGAGTCCATAAACTTCTAATTTTGCATTTTTCTTCCTTAAATTGAATTTTCTTTATCATCGGGGCTCTCATCAGTCAATGATAAACTGTCAAAAATTAATTTTTATATTTTTGAACATCCTCAATCAATTTTTGAACATTTTTAGGGCGCTCTGGCATTTTTTTCACTGTTATATTTTTTGATAATATATTTTTTTGTATTTTATTATTTTTTATGCGGGGACCCAAAAATGGGTTACAACACAAGTTATAAACTGTGAGAATGACCGGCCAACAAGAATAGGGAGCAGCAAATGACCCAAATGGGTTGAACCCGTCTATCCACAACCCAAGTCGAACATTCCTTGATTCAGCAGAAAAGTCAGGATGAACACTGTTAAAGCGTTTCCCACGCTTTGCCGTCAGAAGTGTCGCACCCCAAAAAAAATCCAGCGCGCGGCATCGGCTGGCGATTTTTCATCATTTTTGCGTTTACTTTGAATTCGTTCGTGGGAGTCGCCACCTAGTAATTTGTTGAGGGCTACTAGGAAACCTGATGTACTAGTCTTGTCAGAGATCGCGGGTAAGGGACTGGTTGTGGTTAGGGAAGGTATTAGCACCCCTAACACACCCTACCTGAGGTAAGCTGCTTTGTGTTCTGATGTGATTTGAAAATTTAAAATATTAATTAAATTCTAAGGCTTGAATAAATCAGTTATTAAATCCCCGAATATATGCAGAAACTTGTTCTTACATTTTCATGGAAAATACAACTTGATTTTATTTGTCCTTCAGATATTTAACCATATTTAAATTAACAATTAATTCTTTTTGTCCTTTTTGATTTTTAATTCAATAATATAAATAAATAAAATAAAAAAAAACAAACATACAAGCACACACAAACATTTCTTTTTATTTATTTATCATTTTCTCTTTTCTTTTCTTTTCTTTCTTTTCCTTTTTCTTCCATATTTACAAAATACAAAAAAAAACTCAAAACTAAATAAATATTACATTAAACAATTTGGAAATTACAAAAATGAACCCAAAACACCCCTGAACAGCGTCAGGACGACTTCTGGAGCTGCTGGAACAGTGGTGGCGCCTGGAACAACGCGCCACCGTCACTGGCGGCGCGTGAATCCACGCGCCGCCGTGAAAAAAAAAACAGGGGATCAGCCACGGCTTCCTCTCTTTTTCTCCTCCTCATCGGCGAAGATGGTGTGATCTGAAAAAATAACAAAAAAACGCACACAACAGGCAGTTGATTTTAATTTTGTTCTCTTTGTTTTAAAATCTGCTTCGATTTTTTTCTTCTTTTTGGCAGATCTGTATGTGTTTCTTCTTCGGTGCTGATGATTGTTGGATCTCGGCCTGATCTGCTACCCGGGTTTGAGTCGGAGGAGAGCCGGTTGATGACGGGCTCGTTGGTGGCCGGATCGGTCGGAAAAAGCAGAGGACGAAGGAGTGGCGGGGTCGTTTCTGTTGAGGATAGATCTGCCGGCCTCTAGACCTCTGGTGTGGACGGCGTTGCTGTTGTGTGGCTCGGTGGAGATCGGAGAGCTTGATAGAGAAGGGGTCTCGGCTAAGAGGCAGACGATCGGTGGAACGGAGAAGAAGAAAAATTAAAGTAGAATGGGGGGGGGCTTGAGCTGCGGTGGAGAGGCAGAGGTGGAAGGGGCTGTCTTGGTATGGATGAGAGGAAGATCGGCGTTGTGGGTTGTGTTGGTTTGGGGAAGAAAAATAATGAAAACGGGGAGGGGGCTGTTCGGTTTTGGAGGAGAAGGGAGAGGATTTGGGTGGCTTCGGGTGCAGGCCTTGGATTTGCTGGTTGAAGGGGAAGAAGATGGGGGGGGGGGAAATTAAGCCGGGGCTGTTTTTGGGGGAGGTTGAGAGTCAGGGATGAAAGACAGAGAGGGGCGGCGGCGGCTCAAGGTGTGGAAAAAAAAGAAAACCGGGGGTGGATGTGTTTGGGGTTTTTAGGGTTAGGTTTTCATGTGATGTTTCAAAATTGCCCCCATGCCTTAAAATTTGCCCCCCCTTGCAAGTGTTGGAAACCAGTATTTATAAGCAAAAAATGTTGCCAAGTTTTTCAACTTGGTCCCTCAACTTCTTTCTTTTTGTAAATTTTGATTTTTCTTATTTTTTTGTATTTTTTTGAAAACGAGCAAGATCAACGTCGACTCAACGAGGAAAATCAATGATTTTAAAAATGACGCGTGAAAAGTGGAACGCGTTTGAAAATCTTTTAAAATTTTAAATTTTTTTTTAGACGACGTTAAAAATGCTAAAATGACGAAAATATATAAAAAAACATATTTTTTTGGATTTTCTTTGTTTTTCTCTATTTTTGGATTTTTTAAAAATATATCAAAAACATGGGT
The DNA here is from genome assembly GCA_964019445.1 of Populus tremula. Lineage (NCBI taxonomy): Eukaryota > Viridiplantae > Streptophyta > Magnoliopsida > Malpighiales > Salicaceae > Populus > Populus tremula. The sequence goes on from CAXHTJ010001098.1 coordinate 50,399, forward strand.
CAAAAATTGGGTAGCAACAGATGCCCCCTCTTTACAATGCTTACGAAGCAAAAATCCTCGATATTTTGCATAGTAAGCTTTGTAAAGAAAAACTTGTCTTTCTGTTTAAAAACCTTTTTTTTTTTATTATTATTATCATGAGATCACATCTGGCGACCTTCTTTAACCAAAACCAAAGAATGTGTGTAACTCGGTCAACCTGAAATCCCATATGGAGATTCCCTTTAACCAAAGCTACATGAGATCCCATCTGGCGACCTCATTCAATTGGAACAAAAGAATGTGTAAAAAGCGGTCTCATTATAATGGGTGACCTACCCAAGTGGAAAGGGGGAAGAGTGGTCTCATTCTTTGGGTGACCTACCCAAGTAAAAAAAAAATGGAGAATGGTCTCATTATAATGGGTGACCTACCCAGAAAAAATGGTGGTCTCATTGTGATGGGTGACCTACCCAAGTGGAAAAAGGAAGAGTGGTCTCATTCTTTGGGTGACCTACCCAGGGGGAGGAATGGCCTCATTCTTATAGGTGACCTACCCAGGTAAAAAAAAATGGAGAATGGTCTCATTCTTTGGGTGACCTACCCAGAAAAAATGGTGGTCTCATTGTGATGGGTGACCTACCCAAGTGGAAAAAGGAAGAGTGGTCTCATTCTTTGGGTGACCTACCCAGGGGGAGGAATGGCCTCATTCTTATGGGTGACCTACCCAGGTAAAAAAAAAATGGAGAATGGTCTCATTCTTTGGGTGACCTACCCATAAAAAATAGTGGTCTCATTGTGATGGGTGACCTACCCAAAATGGAAAAAATATGATGAAGTGGTCTCGTTGTGATGGGCGACCTACCCAAATAGAAAAATGTGAAGTGTGGTCTCATTGTAATGGGTGACCTACCCAAAAATGGAAACAATATGAAGTGTGGTCTCATTTTAATAGGTGACCTACCCAGATGGAAAAAATGTGATATGACAAGTGTGAAAAATAGGACTTACCTGGCGAAGTCCCGAGGGGATGACAGAAGAAGGGCTGGAAAACTTGGTGCTTCCTGATAATTCTCGATCATAGGGTTTGAAAACTCGGTGTTTCCTGACTGCAAGGGTTGAAAACTCGAGGCTTCTCGATTGCAAGGTTGATCTTTCCATTTCTTTGGGATTTTCCTAATGGTAAGGTTTATCCCATCGTCCTTTTATTCCATGATCAAAACCGATTCTTTATTATCATCACCACAATGTTCTTTCTCTTTCCACCATCTTGCTGGACCTCATTAAGGATTTTCCTGTAACAATTCAAAAATATGTACAAATGTTTCTTACCTGATTCGAAATATAGGTCCCCCCCTCCTTGATGCTCCATCGTCATAGGGTTCCCTTGTTTGCATCCCAAGGCTTTCTTTGTTCTTCCGAGGCATTGACTCATTCATGTGCTGGCCATACACTCAGCTGTAAATGCAGTGCCCATCCTAGGCGGTCTTCGACAATTACTGCTCGCAACGTTCATCAACCTTGACCCTGCCCCCAAGTGTGGTGCTGCTTGATTCATTACGAAGGATTTTCTCTCTGGATTCTTCTGAGAATTATCCTTTGATTGATTGTGTGCATCATGTCAACACCCATCAAGATTGTTAATCAGTCATGAGCTTGATAGAGAAGGGGTCTCGGCAGAGAGGCAGACGATCGTGGAACGGAGAAGAAGAAAAATTAAAGTAGAATGGGGGGGGCTTGAGCTGCGTGGAGAGGCAGGGTGGAAGGGGCTGTCTTGGTATGGATGAGAGGAAGATCGGCGTTGTGGGTTGGTTGGTTTGGGGAAGAAAAATAATGAAAACGGGGAGGGGCTGTTCGGTTTTGGAGGAGAAGGAGAGGATTTGGGTGGCTCGGGTGCAGGCCTTGGATTTGCTGGTGAAGGGAAGAAGATGGGGGGGGGGAAATTAAGCCGGGGCTGTTTTTGGGGAGGTTGAGAGTCAGGGATGAAAGACAGAGAGGGCGCGGCGCGGCTCAAGTGTGGAAAAAAAAGAAACCGGGGGTGGATGTGTTTGGGTTTTAGGTTAGGTTTTCATTGATGTTTCAAATTGCCCCCATGCCTTAAAAATTTGCCCCCCTTGCAAGTGTTGGAAAACCAGTATTTATAAGCAAAAAATGTTGCCAAGTTTTTCAACTTGGTCCCTCAACTTCTTTCTTTTTGTAAATTTTGATTTTTCTTATTTTTTTGTTATTTTTTTGAAAACGAGCAAGATCAACGTCGACTCAACGAGGAAAATCAATGATTTTAAAAATGACGCGTGAAAAGTGGAACGCGTTTGAAAATCTTTAAAATTTTAAAATTTTTTTTTAGACGACGTTTTTAAAAATGCTAAAATGAAAAATATATAAAAAAACATATTTTTTTGGATTTTCTTTGTTTTTCTCTATTTTTGGATTTTTTTAAAAATATATCAAAAACAGGTCAAAAATGGGTAGCAACAGATGCCCCCTCTTTACAATGCTTACGAAGCAAAAATCCTCGATATTTGCATAGTAAGCTTTGTAAAGAAAAACTTGTCTTTCTGTTTAAAAACCTTTTTTTTTATTATTATTATCATGAGATCACATCTGCGACCTTCTTTAACCAAAACCAAAGAATGTGTGTAACTCGGTCAACCTGAAATCCCATATGGAGATTCCCTTTAAACAAAGCTACATGAGATCCCATCTGGCGACCTCATTCAATTGGAACAAAAGAATGTGTAAAAAGCGGTCTCATTATAATGGGTGACCTACCCAAGTGGAAAGGGGGAAGAGTGGTCTCATTCTTTGGGTGACCTACCCAAGTAAAAAAAATGGAAAGGTCTCATTATAATGTGACCTAAGAAAAAATGGTGGTCTCATTGTGAATGGGTGACCTACCCAAGTGGAAAAAGGAGAGTGGTCTCATTCTTTGGTGACCTACCCAGGGAGAATGGCCTCATTCTTATAGTGACCTACCCAGGTAAAAAAAAATGGAGAATGGTCTCATTCTTTGGGTGACCTACCCAGAAAAAATGGTGGTCTCATTGTGATGGGTGACCTACCCAAGTGGAAAAAGGAAGAGTGGTCTCATTCTTTGGGTGACCTACCCAGGGGGAGGAATGGCCTCATTCTTATGGGTGACCTACCCAGGTAAAAAAAAAATGGAGAATGGTCTCATTCTTTGGGTGACCTACCCATAAAAAATAGTGGTCTCATTGTGATGGGTGACCTACCCAAAATGGAAAAAATATGATGAAGTGGTCTCGTTGTGATGGGCGACCTACCCAAATAGAAAGAATGTGAAGTGTGGTCTCATTGTAATGGGTGACCTACCCAAAAATGGAAACAATATGAAGTGTGGTCTCATTTTAATAGGTGACCTACCCAGATGGAAAAAATGTGATATGACAAGTGTGAAAAATAGGACTTACCTGGCGAAGTCCCGAGGGGATGACAGAAGAAGGGCTGGAAAACTTGGTGCTTCCTGATAATTCTCGATCATAGGGTTTGAAAACTCGGTGTTTCCTGACTGCAAGGGTTGAAAACTCGAGGCTTCTCGATTGCAAGGTTGATCTTTCCATTTCTTTGGGATTTTCCTAATGGTAAGGTTTATCCCATCGTCCTTTTATTCCATGATCAAAACCGATTCTTTATTATCATCACCACAATGCTTCTTTCTCTTTCCACCATCTTGCTGGACCTCATTAAGGATTTTCCTGTAACAATTCAAAAATATGTACAAATGGTTTCTTACCTGATTCGAAATATAGGTCCCCCCCCTCCTTGATGCTCCATCGTCATAGGGTTCCCTTGTTTGCATCCCAAGGCTTTCTTTGTTCTTCCGAGGCATTGACTCATTCATGTGCTGGCCATACACTCAGCTGTAAATGCAGTGCCCATCCTAGGCGGTCTTCGACAATTACTGCTCGCAACGTTCATCAACCTTGACCCTGCCCCCAAGTGTGGTGCTGCTTGATTCATTACGAAGGATTTTCTCTCTCGGATTCTTCTGAGAATTATCCTTTGATTGATTGTGTGCATCATGTCAACACCCCATCAAGATTGTTAATCAGTCATGAGCTTGATAGAGAAGGGGTCTCGGCAGAGAGGCAGACGATCGGTGGAACGGAGAAGAAGAAAAATTAAAGTAGAATGGGGGGGGGCTTGAGCTGCGGTGGAGAGGCAGAGGTGGAAGGGGTTGTCTTGGTATGGATGAGAGGAAGATCGTTTTCAACTTGGTCCCTCAACTTCTTTCTTTTTGTAAATTTTGATTTTTCTTATTTTTTTGTATTTTTTTGAAAACGAGCAATATCAACGTCGACTCAACGAGGAAAATCAATGATTTTAAAAATGACGCGTGAAAAGTGGAACGCGTTTGAAAATCTTTTAAAATTTTTAATTTTTTTTTTAGACGACGTTAAAAATGCTAAAATGATGAAAATATATAAAAAAACATATTTTTTTGGATTTTCTTTGTTTTTCTCTATTTTTGGATTTTTTAAAAATATATCAAAAACATGGGTCAAAAATTGGGTAGCAACAAGAAGGATGCACCATCACACCATCAACGACATCGTGTGTTTGGTGCCATGTCATGTGCTCAGCAGTCCTTGGTGACATAAATAACCTCTGCAGTCTAGGTGTGATCGAAAAATATCTAAGTTTTTTATACGCCACTAGAGTCTTCCCCCTGCCAGTTCTGGGTTTGTAACGGGAGTGCCCGCATGTCATGCACTCGATCATCTCAGCATTTTCAAGGTAGTATAACATGCAGAAGTTAGGGCACATGTCAATTTTCTGGTATCCTAAACCGAGGGGTTTCATCATGGACTTCGCAGCATAGAAGTTCTCTTTGAGCCTGTTCCCTTCTGGTAAAATGCTTCTTGCCCAATCAATAATTTTGTCATACCCGGCCTCACTCAACCCGTGATCTGACTTGATGGTGAACACCTGTGCCACGGCCGATAATTTACTGTGGTTTGTGCAGCCATCCCATAATGGTTCGTCAGAATCTTTCAACAAATCAAAAAACCTAGCTGCCTCTGCATTAGGTTCTTCTTCTACGATTGGACATTGATTGACATTGTCTTGATTCATTCTCATTGCATCCATAACCATGTTTCTGTAAGGATTAGTGTTGTCATTTGCCGCTTCATGCACGTTGCTAGCACTAGAAGTTGACCCAACCACCGTTTCTCCCATTCTCCTATTACTAACAAATACCTCTCCATGTGCATACCAACACTCGTAATCCTCCACAAACCCTTTGTGTAGAAGATGCATCATTACAACATCTGGATGCAGATACTTTTTATTTTGACACTTCCTGCATGGACACCTAATACCGCCTCCAGTAAAATTTCTGGGAATAGATGTTGCGAAATTAATAAAACCCTGAACCCCGTTACAATAATCCATCCTCCGCAATCCTTGGGGTGAATCTAGATACATCCATGAACGATCATCCATGACTTCTATCGAACCTCTATAAAAAGGACCCATTAATTAAGCAAGCTCTTAATTATTTCAAAACATAACATGTAATTCGGTAATTCTACAAATTAAGTTTTAACAATTTTCAAAAAAATACAATCTTACAAAATCTAAAACAAACCATAACAAGTATAAAATTATACATTCATATACTACAAGTTTGTTTGAGAAATAACAATAAAACATGTACATCTACTAAAAAAAAATAATACATATACTAAAAAAACAATAAAATTGACATTTAAATGTTAAAATTTTAAAAGATAGAATTACTTACAAAAAATGATAAAATCCGTCGGTAAATCAGAACACGGATGCTGTGACCACAAAACAAATACAACTTGTTGTGCTGAGATGAGGAAGATTTTTGTTTTGGGGCAAGGGGGGGGTGGTTATTTTGCAGATGGGGAGGGTTAGGATTAGGAAGAAGAAGGAGAAATGGGGGAGGAGAGTGTCGGCAAAGTGGCCATATATTCACTTTTGCCGACGGACTTACCGACGGTTTGGATTCCGTCGGCGACTCCATCGGCAAAACCGTCGGTAATTCTGACGGGCAATCGACACGTCACCGCACGGACCTCCTATTCAAATCCCTCGGTGATTCCATCGGTATTTTTAACGGTGCACCGGTCACGTCACCGGTACGGATCTGGCATTTCAAATCCGTCGGACTATATCCGTCGGTAATGACCGACCGAATTACCGACGAAATTATTCCGTCGGTGAGTTCGATCGAAAAATACTGACAGAAAAAATTTCGCCGGTGAGTCTGTTGGTATTTAGCGAATTTCTGGTAGTGTCTAAAATGTGATTTGGACGATTTTAAACTTCTTTTTAGCTAATTTGATCATTCCAGATGCAATGGTACGGTCCGATCGTTGAGATTGAGATCGAAAGTGGTGGTGGTTAATTATTAAGAGAGATTGCTCGATTAGGAGACATTTGAAGGTAATCATAGTGGTCAATGGAGATAAAGAAGAAGAAGGCGCACACATTTGCCCAATTATGTGTGCTGAATTGTTTAGTGGGGAGAATTTTAATTGCCTTGAGGGAAGGCAAAATTGGGATTCTTTGGACACCCGATCATGTGGACGATTTGAGGTGGAGAGTAAAAATTAAAGAAGACCAATCTTGACGAATCTAAGCACTGGTAGTCTCGCTAGATGTTGAGAAATCAGGTATAAAACCAGGATACCCAGAGCACTTATAAAGGAAAGCTGCAACAAAGCTAGCAAATGGTTGTATATACGGAAAGGCATTACGATGGATAGATATGGCCTAAGGAGTTCTGGCTAGGAGATTGGGTTTTAAGCGGGACCGGTGTGACCACTCCAATCTTTCCTAGAAACTTGCTTAGTTGAAGGATTATCCATACGATACTATTTTCGTATATGTAACAGTTTGTAATGAAACTGGTGAAGACTAGTAGGAAGATAGCACAGGGGGAACAATTGGGTTTCGTATGATCAAGGATCTAATGTAGTGGTGATTTGTCTAAAGAAGTTAGATTCAACGACTGTAATTTCTTGAAGGGAAGGGAGAATTGATGAAGACCCTAATAATATAAGAGAAATATAGCAAAGGGATAAAGATTGGCACCTTATTTTGACTTGGATAGGTGTTGTGACAAGATGAGCTGCTGTCAAACATAAGTAAGGAATAAGGAGAAATCTAGAGAACATAAATTACACGAGGGCACACAGAGATTGTGCAAAGTACCCGTAGGATCTAACGAGGTACTGTAATGAGACAACAGGTGCAAGGAGAAGAAAAGTTCCCAGATGAAGCTCATAGCAGAGACTGTGTGAAAAGTTGTACAATGAGAAGTCTCTTATGCTCTTGATGAAGACAATAGGTGAAGACCTTTCAATGCATGCAAAGATGGAAATAAAGCTGTTGCAGATGCACCTAATTAAGAGGGTGCGACCACCTATGAGGAAAGGCGATGAAACCAAAGAGAGTTGGTGTAGGTGGAGTGATTAGTACTTAAAAGTGCATTTTTATCTAGGTTTTATATCTTCATTTTTCACTTGTAGTATCAATAACTCCTTAACTAAAGCATGTTTTATAATAACAAGTCTAATACTATAAGATACCTTAATATATGGTAAATGTTCATCTTAAATGCAGGCATATCACATAAATCAAAGGATTGATTAATGAATTCAACTACTGAAATTGTGAAGATAAAGAGAGGGTGAAGCTTAGAAAAGTGATGCTGGTTCAATCCAAACTGGAACACTGTTCAGTAATTGGGTCATATCTGGAGTTGTAGATCTTTGATTTATGTCTGCTTTATATGGATGGAAAGATAAGACATAGGCCTAAACCTTTCATGTGGAGTCCAAGAATTAAAAAGGCTGTTTTCAAGTCCAAATTATAGCAACAATGGAGAAGTCCGAATCTGTCCTACAGCCCAGACACTGTTCAGTGTTTAGCCCATAGCTCGAGTTCTAGAAGTCCAAATAACTTCAATTTTTTTCCTGGAAAGCTAAGATAATTTCTTAGAACTTTCACAGTACAAGTGGTTCCAGTTCTGATGTTAACAATGACGTTTTGTTTAGACAGTAAGATAAGGATTGTTACCAAGTCAAGATGTGGCCACCCACTCAACAATTATTCATCAAATCAATAGTTCCAAATTTTGGCCTATAAAAGGAGGCATTTGCCATGCATTTAGAGATCTTGGTGTTCAGATCAAGATCATGCTCTTGCTTTCTCTCTTTGTATTGCTTATGTTTTGCTTTTATTAATATCAAGTTTATGCACTTCATTTCCTTTCCTCTACTTAGTTAACATCTTTCTCATTTATGTTCTTATCTTGTTCATTTATGTTTCTTTCTTTCATTATGTTTAGCTAAATCTATTATGTCAAGGTGAAAAGGTTACACTAATGGTGTAAGAATAAATATAGTATAAACTCAACATGGACTTTAATGCTTGATACTAACATGTTTTATATTTGTTATCTTGTTTACTTTTAATACTTTGCTTGTTAAATGGTTAATCTAGATTTATGTTGTATAAAACTTGGTACAACAAATACTTGGCACTTTCATAGCCCATACTGTATGGTATAACCAACACCTGAGCTATGAAAGGAACTTGATTTGTTGTTAATTTAAAGTTATAATCATGAATGCCTGACAACATTTACAAGTATTAGCATTATTCGAATAAGATAACTAATGTAATCATGTTAACAATTTATAATCTGATTGGAACCTCCTTTATGTGTGGTTTCCAATTGAATAATAAGAGTTTATACTATACTTATTTGAAGTACCATTAGTGGATCCTCTAACCTTGACATTTGTTTTTATCATTGTTTAATCCTTACAATAATCTTCCATCTCAAAGTTCTCATTAATTTCTTCCTCTTCTCTTTTTTTTTATTACTACTACTACTACTACTACTATTATTGTTATTATTATTTACATTCTTGTTATATTTTATGTACGTTAAGTATGCTCTGTGTTTGATCAAGGATCCTGACATTGTTGGTTTTGCCTTGTTCATTCGCATCAGAAATCTGTTTATATTATATAATATATCTCTTTGATCTTTTCATAAACTCAGTATATAGGCTGGAAACTTGTGACCCGATTTTTTAGATCATTCTCAGGTATAACAACGCCACGTACTAAGTATATTATTACTATTACTATTATTGTTATTGTTATTATTGTTGTTGTTGTTGTATTGTTATTTATAATTTATACAATTAACCTCTCTGTGGTTCGACCCCGGTCTTGTCGGGTTATTTCTTCGACACTCCTGCACTTGGAAGAAGACATCAATCTTTTGGTCGTGTCATAGAGCTATCAAGCAAAAAGGTATAGAACCTCCAAACATAGAAATTGAGATGGAGGTTTACAAGGAGTGTACCACAACTCTCTCTTTCTATATGATCAGAGGCAGTGATCTCTACCAAATCCACATGGTAGTAGAGAATCTTGGAGGAGGTTTGAGAGCCATAATAGGAGCCCAATTACAGAACGTCCTAGAGCCAATGTGATGGCTAGATATGAGTGGACAAGTGTATAGATAGCCAATGTAGTGGTTATGATGAGTATGAAGACAAATATATGATTGACTTTCATGGATATTACCCCATGCTAAAGTACAATGAGCTAGAAGACATTTGCCTTGGACAATGAGTGGGTGACTTGTGGCGCATTAAGACGTGATTGCTAGGAATGAGCAGAGGGCATGCGCAGGTTCCTAGAACAAGTTGACTCTTGTCAATGTGGTGAGCTCGGTAATGGCATTGTAATACTCAAAGTATGAATACAGATATGGATCAACATTTAATGGGTTGCCTCCATAGTTAAAGGTGGAGAGCTACCTGGACTCTTAGGACTAAGAGCGAGAGACTAATGGAGAATTAAGGCGTGGTTTCTAGGGTGGAAAATAGGGCAGACGCAACTCCTGGATGAGTAGACTATTGGAAGAGTGGTGAGCTTGTGATCATATTGAGATACTCAGATAATGATTGTCGTATTTGGAAAGATAAATTTTCATTTGAGGGGTTGTTGTAAGCCATATCATGAGGCTTGAAAAATCATTCCGGACCGAGCATGGTTGATACGCTTGAAGGGGAATGTTATGTTCTAGAGACAAGTGTTAACACTCTTCAGATGTGATGTGTGAGACCATTTGGTTGAAGTGATGCTTTGGTGTGAGCAAGGGTGTGCTTTGGTGACTCTGACGATTGAAAGGTTTGGCAAGTACCTGTAAACTTGGTCGAAGGCGCTTTCAGAATGGAAGCTTGGAAAAGTTGTAGGATGTAAGCTTGTGCTAAAGAAGCAAGATGACAATTGCTCATATAAATGGCAAAGGGGGTGATTTTGTTTCTAGAAGGATCGTTGTCACATTTTCAAATAACAACAATTGAAATATTTGGGTTAATCTTTACGGAAACCATTCTTTAGAATATTCTTTCCTAAACCTCTCTCTCTAGGAAAGCCGGTGTAAGCTTAATTATTTTGGAAAAACCACTTCAAGAAGAGTCAGAAACTAGTGAAAAGGGAGCTCATGTAATTCTCCACCCTTATTTTGGTCCTCATTTAGGAAGGGCAGCAGCAAGGCCAACCACCGCTGCTACCAATTGGAGCGAAGACCATCAACGCAGCGACCGCCGCCAACGATCACTTCTCTGATCTTTAACCATCTAGACGACAACACGCAACGGTGGCGCTGAACCCATAAGAAGAAAGGATTAACGGAGGGAGATAGTGGCATATCTAAAAGAAAAGGTGTAAAACAAAAAGTGAAATATATTGCTTGTGTTTGTTGGGTTGCCTTGCAAGTGATTAAGAGATCCACCGCTGACAGGGAAAGGAAGGGGAGAAGAGGCTGAGCTAGATCTCACCGTTTCCAGTTTCTTCCTCGCGGCAGCGCGTGATCCCACACACTGCTAGTGGTGGTGGCGCGTGGAGGAGACGCGCCACTAATGTTTTTGGTGGTCCAGAAGCTTTCCCAGCAGTTTCCTGGATTTTTAGAGGCTATTATGTAATTTTTTATTTGTGTAATGTGTTTATTTTATTTTAATTTTTTGTTATTTATAATTTCATAAGGGTGTATGAGAAAAACATAATAAAAAGAGATGCGTGTGTTTGTGTTTGTACCTTTTAATATAAAATCAAAAAGATAAAAGAATTTAATGTTTTAATTTACACATGATCAAGTATTTTAGGGATAAATAAAATCAAGTTGTATTTCTCGTGAAAATATAAGAAGATGTTTCTACATATATTTTTTGGGATTTAATAACTGATTTATTAAAACCTTAAGAATTTGAATAATATGTTTAAATTTTTAAATCACATCAATACCATGAAGCAGCTTACCTCAGGTAGGGTGCGCTAGGGGTGCTAATACCATCCCAAGTCACAATCAGTCCATTACCCGTGAATCTCTGAGAAAGACCGATATATCTGGGTTTCCTAGTAACCTTCAATCAAATACTTGATGGCAACTCTTAAAGAACCAATCAAGCAAACAAAATGAAAAATCACCAACGAATCGTCATGCGGGTGACGTGCGACGACGATTATCGATGGAAATGTGCTTTAACTGCTGATTTAGACCTGAGAAATTGTTTATCAAACATTATTGTTGATTATAGGCTAAGTTAAATATCTCAACAGTGGTACTTCAATTTCATAAGCAAATGCGCTTTCTCTACTCCAACTAAAAGAAAATGTTTTTGCAAACTATGTTTTGTCCATAGTGTCTCTTTCCCTCAATTTATGAACGTGAAACGTTAAAGTTTTAATTGTTTCTTTTCCACCCATTTGATTGGATTAAAAAGACCTTTTTCGAGTCACATATCAGCACTCCCGCATGACATTCTCTTAAGGATCTTCTGTAAAGTCGCAGTCACAACTATTGACAGTACGTATGCAAACCATGTGGAGAGATTCTTTTGATTTTCCCTTCTCTTCATGCCTCTCTCCTATAAGTCCTAAGAAATACATAGGAGGACTTGGAGAAACATTTCATCCAGCATAGGCATTTGAATAATCTGGAAGGCGACGTTGTATGCCTACAAGTCTTAAGAAATATGTAGGAGGTGGTCGTCAGATTTAGCCCCAAAAAAGTGATCCAGCATGGATTTTATTTATTTTTCTACTTTTATTCAATGTACTTTAAAAAAAAAAAAACACTGAATGGTATTATTGAAGTTTCAATCCTGCTCATCATGGTTGAATGGTAGCCTTCATCGATAGTCTATGTCTCCTTGTATTGGGAATTAGAGCAAATATATATCATAACAAATTCTAACACATAAAACAGTGCCAACATAATTTGAAAGAAAAATAGTTCGATGATAAAATTCATATTAGAAATAACTATTGTTCAAATTGATAATCAAATAGAAGTAGCTAGCTATACACTATGAGAAGAGATCTCCCAAACTTATTGTGCAAAATGCCTTCGGCAATGGAGGCCACTTAGTTGTAAGCTCGAATTAAATTTTTTCCATTGTGGGCCGAGATTGTGGATTGGCATGCAAGCATGCAAGTGCAATTTTCATCATGTGGACAACGCCCTCTGCTGCTCCTATTTTGGGAAGCGAGATACGGTGGTCTAACACATCCTTCAATAGTTCATGTTGAGTAATCGGTGGCATCGACGAAGATCCTGGTGATAAGAGTGTTGAAATGACATCACCTGGGTGCCTTCCTGTCATCACCTCCATTGTTACCACTCCGAAGCTATAGACATCGCATTTTTCAGTCACCTTCATTGTGTTAGCTATCTCTGCCAAAAAAAAAACTGATTATGCATGGTTTTTTATCAAATAGTTGAAAGAAAATACTTTATAATAAAAGCTAAAAAAACACTATATATTATCTTCACTATTACACATTAGTAACTTAATGTTGAAATAAAGGTACGCACCTGGAGCAGTATATCCAAAAGTACCTGCAAATGAGGTCCAATTGGATGAGTCAGGCATCGATAGTCAAGCTGTGCCAAAGTCGGAGACGTGCGCTTCATATTCCAAATCCAGAAGGATATTATTGCTGGTAATGTCTCGATGAATGATTGGAGGAGAGCAAGAATGGTGTAGATAGGATAAAGCTCCTCCCACCCCTTTCACAACGTTTAGTCTTCTCATCCAATCGAACTCAATTGCATGTTCCTCACTGCTTATAATCTTTCTCAAGCTTCCTCTTTCAATGAACTCATAAACCAAAAAAGAATGCTTTGCATGTGAGCAAAATCCATACATTTTCACAATATTTCGATGTCGAATATTTTCCAACACACAAACTTCCTTTTCAAAAGCTTTAAAATCGGACACCTTTTCTGTTTGTGACCGATGAAATTTCTTCACAGCAACCACCTGTTCTGTTGGCATCACTGCTTTATAAACAGTTCCATATCCTCCTTCGCCAATGCAGTAGTTGGAGTTGAATTCCTCTGTAGCTTCAATGATATTCTCATACAACTTCTTCCCATCATGGCCCAATATCGTGAATATGTTTCGATCTTGTTCATTTTCTGGCTCAGCGTTTCTCTTCCTAGCTCTTTTGCAGAGAATGGATAAAGCTCCAATCACAACAAACACTAAAAGCAAGCTTCCTAAAAGAGGGAGTACAATCAAAAGCACAAGCTTGTTGCTTTTTGGGAGATTGCATGGCTTGAGACCACTGGCGTTGCCACATATACCCATATTATCCCTTAATGCCTCAAATGAAGCGTTGTGGAAGGCTTTGATATCGGGAATGGGGCCTTGTAGCTTATTGGATGAGATATCCACAGTTGTTAAGCTTAACATGTCTTTGAAAGTGCTCGGAATCCGTCCAGAAAGCATGTTGTGAGAGACATTCAGAGTTTCCAACCGTTGCAGTTGCCCAAGTTGCCTCGGTATCTCTCGAGTCAGGAAATTGCAGCTAAGATCAAGATCTCGAAGAGTAAGTAGAAAGCCTATCTCGCCTGGAATGCTTTCTCTAAATTTATTACCGCTGAGGTTCAACAACAATAAATTCGAGCATTCCCCAAGTTGTTTTGGAATCAATCCACTCAGATTATTAGATGCTAAATTAAGGAATTGAAGATTGGAAAGCATGTTAATATCTAAGGGAATGGCACCTGAAAGATGGTTGTTGCTAAGAACAAGCTTGTACAACAACTTCAAACACCCTAAATCTTTTGGGATGGCTCCTTTTAACTGATTTGAGGACAGATCTATCAAGTGCAATTGAGTAGCCTTCCCAAGCTCTAGTGGTATCTCACCAGAAACATTATTGTTTGAGATTTTAAGGCTGGTTATGTTACGACAATCTCCCCATTTCGAAGAAAGCTCACCATAAAAATTATTGTAACTCAAATCAATAAAATCCAAATGTTAATGGACACCAAAAACCTCATAAATATTTCCTGTTAATTGATTCGAATCAAGTCTTACTCGGTGTAAATGAGTACAGTTTTTCAAGCTTTCCGGGATTGAACCTAAGAAGTAGTTGTAGGAAGCAGTAAAGTTTTCCAATACTCCTCCATGGCATAAATCTAGTGGCAAATGACCCGTGAATTCGTTGATACCCAAAGACAAATACTTCAAATGGGTGAGATTGTTCATCTACGAGGGCAATGGGCCGTGAAATTTGTTGTCAAGTAATATCAAGATCTCAAGCGATTTAAGTTGTCCTATTTATGAAAGAACATAGATTAGATCCATAGAGCATTGTCAAGTTTCCAATAAAAGAAGGGATGATCCCAGTGAGATTATTTTCAGATAGGTCTAAAACAATAAGCATGGTCATGTTTCTAATAGAAAAAGGGATGGAACCAGAGAGTTGTTTTTTTCTAGTTCTTCATGTTATCTTTAGACTTGATAAGTCAATAAGATCAAATTAAATCAATTTCTATATAATTGTTTTTCTTGAAAATATGTTAATAATACTTATATATTTTCTTAAACATGTAAAAAAAAATAATTCGACCTAAAGTATAGATCATGTAAATAACCTTGTTTTTTCTAATAGCAATCGACCTGAACTTTTCTAGTTTTTTATTCTCAAAAAATATTCCACTTCTCTTATTTTTTTTTCTTTAAACAATGAAAAATCCCAGACAGGCATGGCTACCTTTTCTATGGAGCCAACGAACTCATAATTGATCGAGGAAGCCCTGTGTACGATGTGACCTTGTGAAGTAATATAGAGTATGAATGACTTTAGTTAAAGACGGTATGGTGACGAATAAAATAATAATAATAGAAGAAAATAATATACTTGGCTGTATATATATATATATATTTTTTTTTATCACAACATGAATTCTCTCGTTCACTCCTTTGCAATACAGTTTGTTATATTATTATCATGTATGAACCTAATAAATTAATCACATTATAACTTAGGCCTTGTTTGTTTGCTGGAAAGTAGTTTTCTTTTAAAAAGTAAATTTCAGGAAAGTGAATTATTTTTCGATGTTTGGTAATGTAATGAAAAATAAGTTGGAAAATACTTTCTAGTGTTTAGTTATATCATGGAAAATGAGCTGGAAAATAACTTATTAATGTTTTATTTTTTTCAAGTTTATTAAAATAATGAGAAAACAAATCTTACAAATTAAAAAGTTGAATGAGAATGAAATTGAAAAAAATAATATAATTTCATAAATTATCTCAAATAAAATAAATAATAATCAAAATAATAGAGATCAAATGTAAAAAATAAAAAAGTTGAAAGATGAAGAAATTAAAATAATAATAATTAACATTTTATAAATAATTTTAAATAAAATAAGTAACAATCAAAAGAATGAGGATCAAATTTGATAGATACAAAATTTCAATTAAAAAATGATAAGGAAAAAGAAAATAACAATTATAAAAATGAGGACCAAAATTAATATAAAAATTAAATTCTAAGGGATGAAATTGAAAAATAAATATTCAAAACAAAATATATATAGCACTCAAAAGTTTGAGGACCAAATTTGATATAATCAGCAAATAATATGACATTTCTAAATTTTTCACAACTTCCGGAAAGTGTTTTCCGCCCAAAATAAAAGGAAAACACTTTCCTGGAAATCAAGCCAAATATTTCTTTGAATGGAAAGTGTTTTTCGTTGACCGGAAAATATTTTTTGTTGACCAACTTTCCTAATAGCAAATAAACAGAGGAAAGTTTGGAAAGTAGTTTTCCGGAAACCACTCTCCGAAAAATAAACACAGCCTTAATCTCTTATTGTATGTTTGTTCTATTTATTCATTGAGTTGTGAAAAACTCATCATTTTATCATTTCAATCTTTTCAACTATATATATAGTGTGTGTATTAGCTGATCCGATGCAAGTTATTAAGAGTAGGTTTCTGTCTATACTCTAAGCTGATATACCCAACACTCTTTCATGCGGGCTGTGACATGTATATATGATTTTTAGGTCAGTTTTTTTTTATTATTATTATTTTATTTAGTTCTAATAAAATTTATTATGTTTAGGAATAAAATAGTGTCTTGACCTATTAAAATCGTGATATCAAGTGTTAGGATCTGTTTTGAAGTATAGTTGATGTTGCATTTTAAAATGTTTTTCATTTAAAAATGTTTTAAAATAATATTTGTTTAATTTTTAAAAATTATTTTTGATATCAATATATTAAAATAACAAAAAAACATATAAAAAAAATTAATTTAAAATAAATAAAAAGTAAAAAAAATTGCAAAAACAAACACCTAAACATAAACATATGACAGAGGATTCTGGACCCGGTGGCACCTCAAGCTCTGCAGGGGAGGATGAGGCACGGGCTTCCATGAGCTCATGTCCACAGAAACACTACGTGCAAATTGCTCTACGAGAAAGTGGTCTCCATATGATATGGACATTTCACGAATGATAGATGGCATGAGAATGAGGTTTCTTGAAGGCATAAATCTTTGACAATTCTGTTTAAAGAAGAGATCTTTGTTCAGCACAGACATTGGAATGGGAGATTGCAAAACAGAGCTAGTTGTAAAGAAGATTATTGCGATGTGTTTCTATACAAAACGGAAAAAGAAGAAATATTGACGATCCAGTTCTTTGAACAAAAGTAGACAAAGAAAGATGGTGCAAAGATTGAATGGGGTGTCTAATATCTGCCATTGGAGACTAAGGAGAAGAGGACCTAGCTTTTCTTAGCTTTGTCCTGTCATTTTTGTTTAACCTACGCATCGAGTATACATAATGGCTAAATGAGCTAATCTACAACGAATTCCTCGTTAAATTACTCTCTGTAACTGACAGAGGGCTAAAAAAATGGCATTCTTCATATATACACCAATAAAAAAAAATGATACACGACTATGCAACCTCTGGTTAGACAATCTATGACGGACCGGGGAGACGCCCTCCCCTATGGAGATGAAACAACAGCTGCCTGTTGGAAGTGATGACATAGCCAGAAGACTGCTTCGCTGCAATTCCATTCTGAGGTTTGGTGTTCAAAGAAAAGAATGATTATCACACGGAAATTCCTGCTGTATTTTCCTTCAGTCTCCTCTCAGCTGCTAGAGCAGCAGCCACAGACGGGGGCAGATGTCTTAGGTTTTCAGTTGGCTTTCCATCACTTTCTGGTACACTGGACGGCACTGTTGGGTTAACAAAGCCTGATCCTGATTCTTCGTGTTCCCACTTATGAATGAACTGGTGCTTCTACTTCTGTTCAGTTTATATATGCTCTGTTCCACGGTGTCTTTAACCTAATAAGATCATAGAAGAAAAGGGAGAAGTTTTGTTAGAACAAATAGAGACTATAAAGCATAAATTCTAACAGATGGCATGAATTTTCAAAGTTTCGGACAACAAGCAAACTAGAAAGCATGAGATTGAAGAATTACACACGTGCACAAATTCACAAAAAGGAATGAGATTGAAGAATTGTTAATAGAAAACCCTCACGCTAGTCCTTAAAGAGTTCCTGCATGCTCCTTTCCATAGCATCAAATCCTAATATAATCACTAAAGAAGGGAGTGTACATTTAAATTCTGAAACAAATATAAAACGCTCCATTCGAGCAACAATCCGATGGATGACATGATAAGGATTATTATAAGTCTAATCTAATTACATATAGAAATTGCATGGACAAATGGAGAGCTAAATAGAAATGTAAATTGTTTTGAAAAGGAACTCAAACAAATAGTCCCAAAATACCCCATGCTATCTTCAGTGTGGTGAGGTTATGTATCTCAAATGCATGTCTACTATATGCAATATTCAAAGGAGAAAAAACGCAAGTGTTTAGCATCCAAAATTAGTTTAACAAAAAAAAAAGAAACGAAAAGGAGCATACTATAAATCGATGGACTAATGTCCTCTTTTCCTGCCCAATTCGGTGCACCCGGCTGACTGCTTGAGCCTCAGCTGCTGGATTGAGCAGTGGCTCCACAAGAACAACATGCTGTGCTTCTAAGAGATTGAGTCCATTGGCTCCATGCTGGATTAAGAGCAGCTACACTTGAACAGATTTTGTTTCTTGTTGTTGTCTATGAGTTCTTTTGTGTTTGTTTTCTGAAGGTTTAGAAGAAGATTATTTTTAAATGTGCAGAAAAGAATGTGAAGAAATTCTTGTATATTTTTCTGTTTCAATTAATGCAGCAAACTTTGCTTTTATATACATTGTATCTAACTGATTCCATTATTTTAGGAACCAATATCATCTCATCCATCCACTAATGGAGGGTCACGATTCTTACACACGTAAGAATGATTTGTAACAGTTTTTGTAACAGTAAAAACTGCTATAACTGCCATAACGGTTTTAACTGCCTTCTTAACTATTTTAACATAATTTCTTTCATTTCTTCATCCTTCTTGCTACAGTCTACGTAGTCTTCTTCTAAGGCTTCAATAACAAGTAATCATCTTAGCTTTCAACAGCCTCTCCTAAGTTGTTTACTGATTTAACTCCAAGCTTCAGCCTTAGTTTCTTGAATCTATCTTTAGGTAGTGCTTTCGTGAAGATGTCTGCAAGTTGTTCTTCACTTATGAAATGATACTTCCTGTTTATGTGTCTTGTTCTTTGATGGAAAACTGGATTTTTGGCCATTGAAATTGCTGACCTGTTATCACAGAACAAGGGTGTTGCCTCATCTTGCATTTCACCAAAATCATCAACAACAAATGGCCTGAGCAGTTGCTTCAGATGCTGAGACATACTCAACTTCTGCAGTTGACAATGCTACTGTGTTCTGTTTCACAGAAGACCAGGAGAATGCTCCACTTCCAAAGCTGAATGCATAGCCCGAAGTGCTCCTGATATCACCTTCACTTCCTGCCCAATCTGCATCACAAAATCCAATGAGAGTTGCTGATTGATCCCTTACATATTCAATCCCATAGCTGAGAGTTCCTTGCACATATCTTAGGACTCTTTTTGCAGCTCCCATGTGAATCTTGGTAGGTCCAGTCATGAACCGTGATAATAAGCTTGCAGCATACATTAGATCGGGTCTTGTAGCTGTCAAATATAGTAAACTTCCTACTATTTTTCTATAAAGTCCTTCATCAGCCAACTCACTCCCATCCACCTTCTTCAGTTTCTCACCAGTGGCCAAAGGAATGGAGACTAGTTTCCAATCATCAAGTCCAAACTTACTAAGCAGGGATTTGGCATATTTCCCTTGATGAATAAACACCCCTTAATCGGTTTGCAGTATTCCCATGCCAAGAAAATGATGAAGGAGTCCAAGATCAGACATCTCATACCTCTGCATCATTTCCTTTTTAAATTCACTAAGTAGCCTCTCACTGTTGCCAGTATACATGCACAATGTCATCAATATAGATTGAGACAATGATCAAATTACCTTCCATGTCTGATCTTGTATACAAAGTAGCTTTACTTGTGCTCCTTTTGAATTTTCACATAGAGAGGTATGCATCAATTTCACTATACTAGGCCCTCGGTGCCTGCTTTAATCCATACAAGGCCTTCTTTAGTTTGTAAACTTTGTGTCCTACATTCCTTACTTCAAACCCTTCAGGTTGCTCAACATATACTTCTTCTTTAAGAACACCATTTAGGAATGCTGACTTAACATCCAATTGAAACAACTTCCACCCCTTCTGTGCTGCAAGTGCAATGAGAGTCTGAATTGTGTCTAGCCTTGCTACTGGTACAAATGTTTCATTGTAGTCAATTCCGGATTTCTGTGCATATCCTTTTGCTACAAGGCGAGCCTTGTGTTTTTGAACTGTTCCATCAAGATGAAGCTTAGTTTTGTACACCCATTTCACTACTATCACAGGTTTATCCATTGGTCTCTCCACCAATTCCCAAGTATTGTTCTTCTCTATCACTTCCAATTCTTCCTTCATAGCCTCCTGCCAGGCTTTATCTCCAAAAGCTTCTTGATAGTTCTCAGGTTCTATGATGCACATGTGACACCTTGCATATATGTCTTCCAAGGTTTTCAATTTTACTGGAGTAGAGCTAGGTGAAGATTGTTGACTATTATAACTGTCAATCTTCTCAGCTAACTCTCCAACTGTAGAGTTTTGATTGCAGAGTGTTGCTTAGAATTTTCACCTTCAACTTCACCTGCTTCAAGATTGAAAGACAAGTGGCTTTGGTTCATCAGATTTCTTTCCCAATTCCATGCTCTATCTTCACTGAAAATCACACCTCTTGAGAGAACAATCTTCTCAGTTTTCAGGTCATATATTCTATACCCTTTCTCACAGCTATCATATCCAACAAACACTCCCTTTCCAGCTTTGCTATCCCATTTCTGCCTTAGTGATGATGGGATATGTGTGTAGCATAAACAATCGAACACCTTTAGATGCTTGACTCCTGGCTTCCTTCCCGTGAAGGCTTCAAAATGAGTCTTTTCAGTAACAGATGTTGTATAACATTTGTTTTGAATATACACAGCTGTATTCACAACTTCTGCCTAAAAGATTACTGGCATTTCTTTCTCTATCAGCATGGACCATGCCATTTCAAAAATTGTTTTGTTTCTCCTCTCTGCAACTCCATTCTATTGAGGAGAGTATGCAACTATCAGTTGCCTCTCCATTCCTTGTTTTACACAAAATTCTTCAAACTCTTTTGAAGTATATTCACCACCTCTGTCACTTCTCAGCTTCTTCAATTTATAACCACTTTGCAGCTCAACAAATGCCTTAAATTTCTTGAACATATTGAGTGCATCAGATTTGTTTCTGAGGAAATATACCCAGCACATTCTTGAGTAATCGTCAATGAATGTGATGAAGTATATGTTCCCTCCCATGGATTCATTCTGCATTGGTCCACACAGATCAGTGTGGATTAATTTTAGTGGATCACTTGCTCTCCACGCTTGCTTCTTGTCGAATTTCTCCCTGTGATGTTGGCCTGATGCACAGCCTGCACAAACATCTTCTACTTCTGTCAAAACAGGAAGCCCACATACCATCACCTTCTGCTGCATCTTTTTCATGCTGGCAAAATTTAAGTGTCCCAGTCGTCTATGCCATATCCAAGAATCCTCAGTCACTAAAGCTTTCCTTGCTACAGGTGGATTCAAGTGAAAGTGGGAAACATCGATTTCCTCCTATGATCACTATTGCTATGACATTGTTGAGGCTTTCATCATCAAATATCACTGCTTTGTTATCTCCAAATAGAATGTAATAACCATGCTCCATCATCTACCCTACACTTAATATATTTTCATCCAATTCGGGAACAAGTATTACCTCTTTTATGTATCTTTTCCCATGCTGAGTTTCCATAACCAATATGCCTTTTCCAGTTGCTTGCACAAGGTCTCCTAAGCCCATCTTTACTTTGCAGGTTACTATTCTATCGATATTGATTAGTTCGGATTCTTGAGAGGTCATGTGGTTGCTGCAAGCACTATCCACAAACCATACCTTTCTATCTTGCAGAATGGCAAGCATAGAACATGGTTCCAGTGGTAACTCTCTCTTCTTTGGCATAATTTGCTAGCTACTTGTGACTGTGACTCTCACAATCTTTTGCAATATGACCAAACCGGTTGCATCTTCCACATCTTGGTTTTCCTTTGTGTCTGCATAATCCAAAGTGTTGCTTCTAGCAGACTTGGCAGTGTGGCTTTACACTCGCTTGACTACTTCCCCAAGCAGTGTTGTTCCAGCTTGAATTGTTGTAGTTGGTTAAGTTTCTGTTTGGAAATGGATTTGGTCCCCTCGTATCTTGTGATTGCCATCTTTGAGGAGGTCTGCCTTAGAAACCCTTGTGTGAGCTGTAAGCTTGATTGTTTCCAATCTTTAAACTATTAAATGCTTTCTCTGTTCCTGTTAGCTTATCCCTTTCATCATGTAGATCCTCTCTTTTATCATAAACTTTAACAGAAGCAATGACTTCTTCTGCTCTTAGAACATCAATATCTTGTGTTTCCTCAATGATTGACACAATGGACTTATACCTTCTGCTTGGACTCATTAGTAGTTTCTGTATAATTCTGTTTTCTGATACATCTTCTCCTAATGATTATCGCACCCCAAAAAAAATCAGGCTCGCGGCATCGACTGGCAATTTAAGTCTCGTTGTCATTGCGTTTGCTTGAATTGTTCGTTGGAGTCGCCACCTAGTTATTTATTGAAGGCTACTAGGAAACCGGATATACTGGTCTGGTCAGAGATTCACGGGTAAGGGACTGGTTGTGGTTAGGGAAGGTATTAGCACCCCTAACGCACCCTACCTGAGGTAAACTGCTTCGTGCCTTTGACGTGTTAAAGAAGTTTTAATAATTGTCTTTTCATCGGAAATTAGAAATATCACTTACGTATAAGTTAATAATTCTTAACCGTGATCCTATCAAAATATTAAATTCTTCTTTAATATATTTGCAATTTTATCCTAAAAAACAAAAAAAATATATATATATATATATATATATATACAAATAAGTAAAACAAAATACAAACACACACATTCACTATTTTCATTTCTTTTCTTTTTCTTTTCTTTTTCCTTTTCTTTTACATCCACAATACAAATACAAATACAAATTCAAATTCAAAATAAATAAATAAAAATACACCAACACACACATCCCCTTTGTTATTATTATTTTCTTTTTTTTTCTTTTTTTTTTCTTTTACATTCACATACTACAAATTTAAAATAAATAAACAAAAATTACATTAAAACTTTAAAATTTACAAAATGGTCCCTAAACAATCCATAACAGTATTGGGAAACCTTCAGGAACAGTTCTGGGCTGCCTGAACAGTAGCGGCGCGTGGACCCCAGCCAAAAAAAAACACACAGCCAGCGTGAGGGGGGGGCTGTAATGCTTCCTCCTCTCTTCGATCTCTTCACCTGCAACCCAAAAAAAACACACAGCCAGGGCAGTCGATTTTAAGTTTTTCTTAGTTTTTCAAATCTGTTTTTTTTTCTCTCCACCGTTCGGGTCTGCTTCCGTTTTGTTTTCCAGCCGTTGTTCTTCCTTCTTCTTCTGTGGCCGACCTGCTGTGGAGTGAGGAGTGGCTCAAGGCTGGAGGCCGGAGCTGCGGGTGCAGCCGTGCGTGATGGAGGAGCTGCTGCTGGGTCGTCTTTGCTGCGGGAGGCAGAAGACGGGCAGATCTGTGGTGTCGGCCAGGTGAGGGAGACCCACGGGTCTGAGGGGAGAAGCTACGGTGAAGGAGAAGCTGGGTCTGCTCGGGTCGTTCTGGTGGGAGAGAGGGAAAGAGAAGAGAGCAGCGATGGCCGGGGAAGGAAGACGATTACAGAGGAGGCTGCTATGGTCTCCGTTCGGTTCGTCCCTTGCTCCTGCAGCTGAGAGGGAAAGTTCTGGGTTGATGGAAATGGAAAGGAACGGCTGAGAGGGGAGAATGAAGCAGCTGAGAGACTCTGATGTTGCTGTCGGGTCAGGGAAAGGGGAAAAAAAAATTAGCGGCTGTTTGGGGGAGGGGCTGTTTGGCTTTGGTTTGTGTCTCAAGAGGAAGAAGGAGATGGGGCTACGGGTCAAGGGCGGCTGTGTGTGGCTCCGGGTGAGGGAGAAGAGAAAAAAATTCAAAAGGTGAGGTGGGGGCTGGCTTGGTTCAGCGGCTGCAAGGGGGAAAAAAACTTTTAGGTTTAGGGTTTTCTTGTTCTTGTGTTGTCTCTCCCCCAATCTCAAAATTGCCCCCCTCTTTAAAAATCAGTTTAGCATGGTATTTATAGGCAAAAATATTGCTAGGTTTTTCGACTTGGTCCCTCAACTTCTTTCTTTTTGTAAATTTTGATTTTTTCTTATTTTTTTGTATTTTTTGAAAACGAGCAATATCAACGTCGACTCAAAATGCGGAAAATCAATGATTTTAAAAATGACGCGTGAAAAGTCGAACGCGTTTGAAAATATTTTAACAATTTAAATTCTTTTTTAGACGCCGTTGAAAATGCTAAAATGACAAAAATATATTAAAAAAATATTTTTTGGATTTTCTTTGTTTTTCTCAATTTTTTGGATTTTTTGAAAATATATCAAAAACATCGGTCAAAAATTGGGTAGCAACAATGATTTCAGGTTATTCACAATTGCAAAGAATTTAGCTAGATATCCATCTAAGCTTTCACTATCTGCCATTCTCAGGTATTCAAAGTCAGCTCTCACTGCTTGAAGTTTTACAGCTCTAACCTTTTTATCTCCTCTAAATTCTCTGCTCAAAATGTCCCAAGCTCCTTTTGCAGTCCTTTCATTTCTTATTCGTGGGAAGAGGTTGTCTATTAATTCTCCTTGTATGAGGCTTAATGCCTTTGCATTCTTGATTTTATCTTCTCTGGATGTCGTGGATGCATGCAATGTAGTTTGCTCAGCTTCACTCTCTTCATCGCCTGATGTAGTTGCAACCTAAGAATGATTTGTAATAGTTTTTGTAACAGTAAAAACTGCTATAACTGCCATAACGGTTTTAACTGCCTTCTTAACTGTTTTAATAGAATTTCTTTCATTTCTTCATCCTTCTTGCTATAGTCTACATAGTCTTCTTCTAAGGCTTCAATCACAAGTAATCAGCCTAGCTTTCAACATTTTGGGACTGCTATTCTACGCTCTGAATTCACTAATGGCAACATGTGATTTCCTGCATTTATGAAGTCACAACCAAAAGACATGATAAAAAATAAGTTGAAGTCTACAAATAACTCGATCAACATTAAAATACCTGAAAAGCACTTCTAACAGTATTTTTGGCACTGGGAAACAAAAAGTTGATCTACTATAATTGGATCTGTCTCTTCCCTCCCCAAGGTTAAATTACAAGATTTTAATATTTGCACAAATTATGCAAGGCAGTTATTTTTCATCCCCAAACTCCTTTTATTTTGTTCGTGATATCATTAGTATTCATCAACCTAATTTGTGCACTTTGCTTGCATAAGAATGCTGAAAACAGAAGGAACCACTTTTCTTGGATGATGTGGTTTCTTGATACTTTTGTTTGAATTACCAAATTAAGAGGAATTTAACAACAATCTTTTGGCAAACCTGAAAAACAAAATGAAAATTCTCCTGGATGGTATAGCCCTTTTCTTTTGGCCCATCAAGGTCCATGAAGATCAGTTGAACCATATGGTATAGCCCATATGGTATAGCCCATATGGGCTGGGCTGGACCCAGGCGGCTTTTGCCCGCCAGCACGCGTGAAACACGCACGCTGACTACATTCATCCTTAATTAAATCTCAAATGCACAGTGTTGGGGGAATTATTTTGCAAAAACTAGAGATACTTACCTTGGAGTAGGATGGAGGCGAGGGCGTGTTGTTCCTCCTTTCATTTTTTATTCCTAACTCTGTAACTGTTGGATACGAAGACGATGGCGATGAAGACGTGATGTTGATGGTCGAACGGGCACTATGCAACTTCACGGCTCTCTTCAGGATCTTCGGCAGGGTGATGAATTAGTGACAATAGGCAGGGCTCTTGGCAGCGCAATAGGGGGCAGAATCCACGCTGTCAAATGTGTCAGAATTTCGGCCATACAGCTCCCCATTGCCCTCAATTCCAGCAGCGAGGTTATGGCCAACAACCTACTGCTAACCTGGTGCAGCGCAATCTCTCCTCAACCGGTTCTGTTGATTGGTTTCCGGATGCCGGTGCCAATCAACACGTCATACCTGATCTTGCCACCTTGACCGCTTTAGTACCGTATCTTGGTAATGATAATTTGCATGTTGGTGATGGTAAGGGCCTTCCTATATCTGATCGTGGTCATACAAAAATATATACACCACATCGTTCTTTCACCTTATCTAATGAAGTGAACAGTAGACAGGGAGGAAGAAGAAGAAAAGGAGGAAGAAGAAGAAGAAAAAGGAGGAAAGGAAAAGGAAGGAGGAGGAAAGGAAGAGGGGCTCACTTGGCCGAAGAGGTTGTGGCTGCTGCGATGAGGTGGTTCAGCCGGTGGTTGCAGCGGTGGAGTTGGAGGAAGACGGCGTCGGTTTCCTGTTGCAGAGGAAGAAAGAAAGAAGAAGAAAAATCTGCAGAAATTGGGTGAAAATGCTTGTTTTTGGCTGAATTTGGACCCGAATTTTTCAACCCTCAGATCATCAAATCCGACTCTATTTATAGGCTGTGGAAGAGGGAAATCTTGTCTACGTTGGGGAAAAATTTCAGCCCTTGATTCAGTTGGGAAGCATCTCAACCGTTGGCTCAAAGTGTGCACCTCGAGCTGCCAAATTTGGCAGCTCCAGGCTGTGAACTGCCCGAGGTGGCCACTTTGCCACTCACCGGAGCCGTTTATGACTTTTTCGACCCGACCTGATCATTCTCCGGGATAAAGGGGTTGCATGTGGACATGTTGGTGTATGTTGTGTCGGATTTGGAGGCCACACGAGCCGGAAAACGCGCCTGGAAAGCAGCCACTCAGGCAGCTTTTTGAGGAAGAAAGTGAACAGTAATTTAAGGCACCTTTTCCAAATTGGTCCCTAGTTTCGGATTTTCTCAATTAAGTCCCTAATTGGCCATTAAACTTCAATATTTATGCAATTAAGCCCCTGATTTGACTTAATAAATTCCTAAAAAATATATTTTGGCCCCAGAACTTAAATTTCTTCTAATTAAAGCCCAAATTGACTTAAAAATCAATTTTTCTTGCAATCAAATCCTCTATAAATTCAAATAAAAATCCAATTAAGTCCATAAACTCCAAATTTGGGCTTTTCTCCAAAAATTCAAATTTCCTTCTCAACAGGGCTCTCATCCTTCAAGAATATTGTCAAAAATCCATCTTTGTATTTTTAACCTCCTTGACCGATTTTTCTGACCATTTGCTGAGCGCTTCTGCCTCCTGTTATTTTTCTAACCTCCTTTGGCTATTTATTTTATTTCATTTATTTGGGGACCCAAAAATGGGTTACAACAGATGCCCCCTCTTTATAAAGCTTACGGAGCAGAGGTTTTGCGCAGTAAGTTTTATAAAGATAAACCAAAACTGAGCTCCTGAAACTGATATGGCTAGAGCTCGATTGCTCTGAAACTTTGTCTTTACAACAATCCTCCTCAACCCAAAACTATGATCAAAATTTAGTCATCTCGAGACCCCTTCTGGCGATCTTCTTTAACCCCAAAAACTTGGAATCCCCTCTGGCGATTCTTTTTAACCAAGGCTAAAATATGAAGTCCCTTCTGGCGACCTCCTTTGACCAATATCGAAATCCGAGATCCCTTCTGGCGATCTCAATCAACTTGGAATCTCATCTGCGATTCCTTTACCCATAACCAAATACAAAAATGCGTGTGTGGTCTCATTATATGGGTGACCTGCCCGAGTGGAAAAGGGAAGAGTGGTCCATTATTATGGGTGACCACCCAGGGGGAAGAATGGCCTCATTATTATGGGTGACCTACCCAGGTAAAAAAATGAAGAATGGTCTCATTGTATGGGTGACCTACCCAGAAAATAATGGTCTCATTGTATGGGTGACCTACCCAGAAAAATGATGGTCTCATTGTATGGGTGACCTACCCAAAAAAATGGTCTCATTGTATGGGTGACCTACCCGAAAAATGATGGTCTCATTGTATGGGTGACCTACCCAGAAAAATATGGTCTCATTGTATGGGTGACCTACCCAGAGAAATAATGGTCTCATTGTATGGGTGACCTACCCAAGGGGAAGAATTCTTAGTAAACTCCATGCTTTTCTAAGAAATGGTTTCAATATGAGGTCCCTTCTGCGACCTTCCTTGATGAATGTCGAAGTACGAGATCCCTTCTGGCGATCTCAAATAACTTGGAATCCCATCTGGCGATTCCTTTTATTCAAAGCTGAAATATGAGGTCCCTTCTGGCGACCTTCATCGAAATACGAGATCCCTTCTGGCGATCTCCTTTAGCCAAACAACTTGGAATCCCATCTGGCGATTCCTTTTATACAAAGCTGAAATTAAGGTCCCTTCTGGCGACCTCCATCGAAATAAACGAGACCCTTCTGGCGATCTCAAACAACTTGGAATCCCATCTGGATTCCTTTTATTCAAACTGAAATATAAGGTCCTTCTGGCGACCTCCATCGAAATACGAGATCCCTTCTGGCGATCTCAACAACTTGGAATCCATCTGGCGATTCCTTTTATACAAAAGCTGAAATTTGAGGTCCCTTCTGGCGACCTATCGAAATACGAGATCCCTTTCTGGCGATCTCAACAACTTGGAATCCCATTTGGCGATTCCCTTTTTACCGAATGCTATCGATGTCGTTCTTCCTGCTGGCAGGGTTTGAAAACCATTATCTTCTCTTCTTGTTGTTCTAGAATCAACTCAATGATTCTTTCTTCGTCCATAATCTTGTTGGAATGCGCTAAGATCTCCTCCTGTAACGATCCAAAAAAACATATATGCAATGATTTATGATTAGATGCAATGCATGCATTCATACCTGGTTTTGAAACATAGGCCCCATCCTCTTCTTCTAGTTCATGAGACTCCCTCTTAACATGAACTTTGCTTTTGAAGTCGTATCTCTCGTGTTGCCTATTATATTCTTGGAGAAAAGGTCTTTGACTTTCTTCAAGTAGTCCTTTTCTCAAAATGTATGACTTGTATTTGCCTCTTTGTCATGCTTTTGTCAAATGCTTTAGCTTGGTTTTCAAATCTATAGGCTTTCATTCAACCAGTGATAAACCTTTTAGTGAGTGAAGGGTGAATTTTTTTTTTTTCATTCATTTCAAAATGCACATTGTTATGGTTGATAAACTCTATTCTTTAAAAGACAATTACAGATGATTATAAAGTGACCACTTAATCATTTATCCACGCAATTCATTATGCTATCAGAGGTAGGGTTGTACTTTAGGGTTAGCTTTTCTTAAATTTCATATTAAACCATTTTATGATACTTTCTTTGTAACCACTCAAACCTTGTTCAAAAAGTGCATAAACTCATCATTTATTTAAAGAAAAGGTAAGCTCAAAGACAAACACAAAATCTGGCTGACATCATGAGCCTGATTGCCCACTAGAGAAAATAAAAGCAATGACAAAAGCAATGACAAAAACATGCTAAGGCAAATAAAGTTGTTTTACATTTTGAAAACTACGAGAAGTTCTTGGGTCAACCCGTTCTGAAACTTCTTCTAGTGTGTGGAAAGTCAACCGAGGCAATGCTTCATCTTCCTTCCCCACTTGTTTCCTTGTCTTCTCCTTCGATCTCGCCTTCTTCATTATTGACGATTCTTGACCAAGGTTTTCCAACCTTTATCCCCTATCACTTTTGTCATGACCAGGCAATGGATTTGAACTGATATTGGGTGTGTCTTCAAATGACACCCATCCTATCTTGATGAGCTTCAACAACTTGTTCTTGAAACCATAGCACGTTTCAAGACAATGCCCGGGAATACCAGCATGGTACTCGCAAGTCAACTCGGGCTTATACCAGATGGGGAATGGTGGCTGTAGTGGTAATGTAGGGATAGGAGCTATTTGTCCAATGCTCAGTAGTTTGGCATATATGTCCTTCAGAGGCATGGGTAATGGCGGTAGTTGTTCTGAAATGTATCTTGTGTTTGGTCTTTGGTGGTTGTTTTGGGTGTTTGACTGGCCATTTGCTCGATTAGGGGAAAAAGGTTTGTTAAAGTTTATGTGGGCCACATGAGAGGTAGGTATTTGTGGGTTATATGAATCTGTTATCTTGTCATTGGACCCACCTTCGAAGTTGTTAACGGGACCTTTCATTTTTCTTCCGAAAAACCCTTTGTCTCCAATGGCTCAATTATGCGTCCAGCTTTAATCCCTTGCTCTATTCTTTCCGCTATGCGTACACATCATAGAAATGTTGAGATGAGCTACCCATTAAATGCTCATAGTAGGGTGCCTTGAATGTATTGGCGAACAAAGTCACCATCTCCGTTTCTATCAAAGGGGGTTGCACATGCATGGCCTCGTCCCTCCATCTTTGCGCATAAGCCCTTACTGATTCTTGGCTTCTCTTTTCCATTGACATAAGGCTCGTTCGATCTGGAGCAATTTCCAAATTGAACTTGTATTGCTTAAGGAAAGCCTCAACTAAATCCTTCCATTTCTTGATCTTGGCATTATCCAGCCTCATGTACCAACTTAACGCCGACCCCGATAGACTGTCTTGGAAAAAGTAGATCAGTAACTTATCGTCATGAATCACCTCAGCCATCTTATTGCAATAAGATCGAAGGTGAGTGTTTGGGCATTCCAACCCAGTGTACTTTATAAACTCCGGTATCCTAAAATCTTTTGGTACCGTGATGTTTGGTACCAAGCATATTTCAGACGCTCGCATGGGGTCAAACCAGTCATTTCCCTCGACTGCTCTTAACCTTTCTTCCAAGGCTGATATCTTGTCATCGTTCATAAATCCAGTGGACCTATTATCGGAAGGCCCATCTACAGTGATGTGAGCTTGAGGGGGCTGAATGGGAATGGCAGGCGCAAAGTGCTGCCCCGTCACTGAATCTGCCCCCAAGTTCTGAGATACCCCCGGGACATGAACTGACGGTGCTCCTATAGGTGGTTGGGTAGACGTTCCCTCCCCGTTCTTGGCTCTTAAAAGTTGCTCAAGCAGATTGGTCAGTCGAGAAACTTCATTTTTCACTTCCAACTCACTGGTAGGGATTCTAGGATGGCCCTCTCTTCATTCTCCATTCTTGATCTTAAACGGGTTTGATGGACTCTGGTGTGGGACCTATGTTTCACGATCTGTAATGCATATGATAACAAAATGCGTGATGAAAATGTGATGCATAAGTGATGCGCGATGAGTATAATATTGCAAAAAAGATACATAACCTAAGGACAAGCTCTATTTTAAGTGAGAGTGGGTAGTTTTTTCTATCTAGTCTTGAAGGTTCTCATATCTGCCCAGTGACGTTCTTCGTAAAGACAGTATGGGGGCGTTGCAAGGAATAGCTAAGACACGTATGTCCGCCATTACCAAGCAGGCACTCGGATATGAGTTGGGTGTTTCACGCATTTAAACCCTGACCGATAGTCTTAGGGTAAATCGCTAATTCCCCACTTAACTTAAAGCTTGTGTGTGCTTTTCAAAATAAAAGCAAGTGATGCATGAGACAATTTTATACAATACATAAATAATACGCGTAAAAATAAACAAATACGTGATTAAATAAAAGGAAAGGCATATAAAAAATAAGCACAGGAAAACACAAATAAATCAGACAAAAACAAAGCTTAGTCTACAAGGTCCCCAGCGGAGTCGCCATTCTGTCGCACGTGTGCGGCGTCACGGCGAAAATAACATAGTTTGTTTCCATTTTCTTAATCCATAATGTAAATCTATCTATATCTATGGGGATACAACAAAAATATTGTCTTTTATTGGTAGAAAATGGAATGGGAGTCGCCACCTAGTATTTTGGTCACTAGGAACCCTAACTGGTCTCAGAGATCGGGTACGGGGACTGGTTGCGTAAAGGGAAGGTATTAGCACCCCAAATACGCCCTACCTAAGGTAAGCTGCATTGTTTTATTGTCTGATAAAAACTAAGGTATTTTCGTGTTTTCCTAGTTGTTGGTCTGTCTATGGTTCAAGAAAAATCCTCCTCGGTAAGAAAGGCTTTATCTTATCGGGTAAAATCCTAACCGTTCTAACGTCCATACCAAAATTTCATTAATAATATTTAGGAATACGTTTTACGTATAAATTCGTAATCCCAAATACTAAAAGAAAACAAAAAAAAGATTTTTTGAATTTTTGAAATATTGGCCTAGTTCTCATGGCTTAAATAAACTGGTTATTAAAGCCAAAATGCATGCTAATACATATATTGTTTTGAAAATTTTCTTTGTTGTGTGAAAATATGATGTTATAATATTTATATATATATATTGGAGAGACTAGGCCGTATGCATGAAAACAAAACCTTTTTTTTGGAAAATATTTATTTTTTGATGTTTTAACAAAAATCGGGTATTTTAATACTGGGTTTGTATTCTTACGGTATAAAAATACAACCCAATATTAATCCACTTTGATAAAAATATGCAGAAAAATCAACAACATTTTTAGGGACTTTTTAGAATTTTTTTGAAAGCAAAAACATTTTTTATTCTGAAAATCTTTGATATTTTGACGAAAACCGGGTATTTTTAACACTGGTTTTGTATCTTTACGGTATAAAAATACAAACCAACATTAAACCACTTTGACAAAAACATGCAGAAAAATCAACAATATTTTTTAAGATTTTTCAAAATATATTTTTTTAAAGAAAAAATATACATATATATACATATATAATATAATATATTATAATATATAATATAATAATACACACACACATATATATATAATTCACGTCCTGCGTGAACAGTAGGACGTGAATTATATTTCACGCCTACTGTTCATGCAGTGAACAGTAGACAGGGAGGAAGAAGAAGAAAAAGGAGGAAAGGAAAAGGAAGGAGGAGGAAAGGAAGAGGGGCTCACTTGGCCGAAGAGGTTGTGGCTGCTGCGATGAGGTGGTTCAGCCGGTGGTTGCAGCGGTGGAGTTGGAGGAAGACGGCGTCGGTTTCCTGTTGCAGAGGAAGAAAGAAGAAGAAGAAAAATCTGCAGAAATTGGGCGAAAATGCTGGTTTTTGGCTGACTTTGGACCTGAATTTTTCAACCCTCAGATCATCAAATCCGACTCTATTTATAGGCTGTGGAAGAGGGCAATCTTGTCTACGTTGGGGAAAAATTTCAGCCCTTGATTCAGTTGGGAAGCATCTCAACCGTTGGCTCAAAGTGTGCACCTCGAGCTGCCAAATTTGGCAGCTCCAGGCTGTGAACTGCCCGAGGTGGCCACTTTGAGCCACTCACCGGAGCCGTTTATGACTTTTTCGACCCGACCTGATCATTCTCCGGGATAAAGGGGTTGCATGTGGACATGTTGGTGTATGTTGTGTCGGATTTGGAGGCCACACGAGCCGGAAAACGCGCCTGGAAAGCAGCCACTCAGGCAGCTTTTTGAGGAAGAAAGTGAACAGTAATTTAAGGCACCTTTTCCAAATTGGTCCCTAGTTTCGGATTTTCTCAATTAAGTCCCTAATTGGCCATTAAACTTCAATATTTATGCAATTAAGCCCCTGATTTGACTTAATAAATTCCTAAAAAATATATTTTGGCCCCAAACTTAAATTTCTTCTAATTAAAGCCCAAATTGACTTAAAAATCAATTTTTCTTGCAATCAAATCCTCTATAAATTCAAATGAAAATCCAATTAAGTCCATAAACCTCCAAATTTGGGCTTTTCTCCTAAAAATTCAAATTTCCTTCTCAACAGGGCTCTCATCCTTCAAGAATATATTGTCAAAAAATCCATCTTTGTATTTTTAACCTCCTTGACCGATTTTTCTGACCATTTGCTGAGCGCTTCTGCCTCCTGTTATTTTTCTAACCTCCTTTGGCCATTTATTTTATTTCATTTATTTGGGGACCCGAAAATGGGTTACAACAATAATCATAAATTCGATTTTCATTCCTCTCCATGTGTGTTTTTTTGGATATAGTTCCTCGCATCTTGGTTATCGATGTCTTGACATTGCATCTCACCATATTTATATTTCCCGTCATGTCCGCTTCCATGAACATGTGTTTCCATTTGATAATTCTAAACAGATTGCAAAGGTCTCCACAACAACCCCCTACTGTGACCCTCCCAAATTCGTTAAACCACTCACCGCCACCCACTTTAACCAGCCACCCAAACAACCCACAACACTCCGCTCTGCCACTCCAAACAGCCACCCGACCACAGCCTCCACCCATCCCTTGGCCATCATCCTATGCTTATTTATCTAACCCTTATGATACAGGTTTAGATCGTCAATTGGTCTCCTCTCCTCATGGTCTTGGGGCACTTTCTAGTCCCTCCTCTGCTTCACCCTCCCTGGCCAGCACTTATGTAGCTTCAGTCTCTACTTCCAGCCCCTCCTCTACAGACATTCCTGTGCTTGAGGCTGATTCTTTATCATCCTCTTCCGCTGGTCTGCAACTTATGGTTAATTTGTCTTCTTATCAACTGCCATAAGTCTCCTCGCTACAACCATCTTCCCCTGCATCTCCACCAGCACACAACAGACATCTTATGACTCTTAGACCGTGGCAGCCGAAGACAACTAATCTAGTTGCTTCCGCTCCCGCTACTTGTACCTCCACACGGGTACTATATTCTCCCTCTTCTGAGCCTTTTGCATTCTCTGATGCTGACCGGTATGCAGTTTGGCATAATGCTATGTGTGATGAGATCGCCGCTTTACGCGAAAATCGCACTTGGTCTTTGGTTCCATTTTATCCTTCGATGAATGTTGTTGGCAGTAGATGGGTATATCGGATCAAACATCGTGTTGATGATAGTATTGAGCGTTGTCGCACCCCAAAAAAAATCAGCGCGCGGCATCGGCTGGCGATCTTTCTCATTTGTTTGTCATTTTCTTGAATTTGGTTCGTTGGAGTCGCCACTTAGTAATTGATTGCGGGCTACTAGGAAACCGGATGTACTGGTCTTGTCAGAGATTCGCCGGTAAGAGACTGGTTGTGGTTAGGGAAGGTATTAGCACCCCTAACGCACCCTACCTGAGGTAAGCTGCTTCGTGAATTTGATGTGTTAAAGAAGTTTTAATAATTGTCTTTTCATCGGAAATTAGAAATATCACTTACGTATAAGTTAATAATTCTTAACCGTGATTCAATCAAAATATTAAATTCTTCTTTAATATATTTGCAATTTTATCATTAAAAAATATATACAAATAAATAAAACAAAATACAAGCACACATACACTTTCACTATTTTATTCTTGTTTCTTCTCTTTTCTTTTTCTTTTCTTTTCTTTTCTTTTCTTTTATTTTACATCCATATTTACAAGATACAAATAAAAACTCAATACTAAATAAAAAAAAATACATCAAACAAAAATTACATTAAAATTACAATAACAGCCCCAAAACAATCTGGAATTCACAGGAACAACTTCTGCACCACTGAAACAGTGCTGGGAGCATTTTCAGGGCAACTGAACGGTGGTGGTGCGTCTGTTCCACGCGCCGCCAGATAAAAACAACGCAGCAGGGGAGATCCTCCCTTCTTCCTCGCCGGCGGTGAATACTACCTTTACCTGTAGCAAGAAAAAGGCCACAAACAGTTGATTTTAGATTTTATTTCCGTTTTCTTTAAATCTGCTTCATTTTTTTCTTTTTATCAAATCAACTTCTCCTTTTCTTCTTCTCGGTTTCGGATCTGTTTCTTCTACAGATTGGTCTGTTATGGGTTTCTTCTTCTTTTCCGGTGGCCGATCGGTCGTGGAGGAGGAGCTGTCGGTGGTCGCTGGGTTTCGTCTTCTTCTCCTCTGCTTCGGGTAGCAGATCGGGCGGTTGCTCTGTGGCTGCTAAAGCTGTTGTTCTTTGGCCGGTTGAAGGAAGTGGAGCGGGCGAAAGTGTTGCCCCGGCGCTGCTGTTCGGCCATCGCTGAGGAAGGAAACCGAAGGGGAAGCAGCCGTGGCTGAGGAGGGTGTGGGGGAGTGAGCGGCTGTGCAAGAAAAAAAATATATATATATATATACATACATATATATATATATACATACATATATATATACCCTGGGGAAGGGGGCTGCGCCGATTAAGTGAGAAGAGAAAAATATTTAAAAGGTGAGGGGGGGCTGGTTTGGTTCAGCGGCTGCAAGGGGGGAAAAATCTTTTAGGTTTAGGGTTTTTTGTTCTTGTGTTGTCTCTCCCCCAATCTCAAAATTGCCCCCCCCCTTTGCAAGTGTTGGAAACCAGTATTTATAGGCAAAAAATGTTGCCAAGTTTTTCAACTTGGTCCCTCAACTTCTTTCTTTTTTGTAAATTTTGATTTTTCTTATTTTTTTGTATTTTTTTGAAACGAGCAATATCACGTCGACTCAACGAGGAAAATCAATGATTTAAAAAATGACGCGTGAAAAGTTAAATGCGTTTGAAAATCTTTAAAAATTTAAATTCTTTTTTTAGACGACGTTGAAAATGCTAAAATGACGAAAAAACATATTTTTTGGATTTTCTTTGTTTTTTGCTATATTTGGATTTTTCAAAAATATGTCAAAAACATGGGTCAAAAAATGGGTAGCAACAGATGCCCCCTCTTTACAATGATTACGAAGCAAAAATCCTCGATGTTTTGCATAGTAAGCTTTGTAAAGAAAACAAAAGAAAAAAATTGATTTCATTATCTTGGGCGACTTGCCCACACACTCACACTGGTCTATTTTCACGGGCGACCTGCTCACACATACTCAAAGTGGTCTATTTTCAGGGGCGACCTACCCACACACTCACTCCGGTCTATTTTCAGGGCGACCGACCCACACTCTCACACTGGTCTGTTTTCACGGGCGACCTGCCCACACATACTCAAAGTGGTCTATTTTCAGGGGCGACCGGCCCACACACTCACACTGGTCTCTTTTCACTAGCGACCGGCTCACACACTCACACTGGTCTATTTTCACGGGCGACCTGCCCTTTTTATTGGGTTTACCTGAGATCCCATCTGGCGATCTAACAAGAACAAAAACCGGTGTGTAACTCGGTTAACCTGAAATCCCATCTAGTGATTCCCTTTAACTGAGATCCCTTCGTTGATCCCCTTCAACCAGAACCAAAATCCTTTCCAATTAGGTTAAACTGAGATCCCTTCGCCGATCCCCTTTAACCATAACCAAGGTCTGTGTGGTTAGACTGAACTGAGATCCCTTCATCGATCCCCTTCAACCAGAACCAAAATCCTTTCCAATTAGGTTAAACTGAGATTCCTTCGCCGATCCCCTTTTACCATAACCAAGGTCTGTGTGGTTAGACTGAACTGAGATCCCTTCGTCGATCCCCTTCAACGAGAACCAAAATCCTTTCCAATTAGGTTAAACTGAGATTCCTTCGTTGATCCCCTTTAACCATAACCAAGGTCTGTGTGGTTAGACTGAACTAAGATCCCTTCACCGATCCCCTTCAACCAGAACCAAAATCCTTTCCAATTAGGTTAAACTGAGATCCCTTCGTCGATCCCCTTTAACCATAACCAAGGAATGTGTGGTTAGACTGAATTGAGATCCCTTTGTTGATCCCCTTCAACCAGAACCAAGATCCTTTCCAATTACGTTAAACTGAGATCCCTTCGTCGATCCCCTTTAACCATAACCAAGGAATGTGTGGTTAGACTGAACTGAGATCCCTTCGTCGATCCCCTTCAACCAGAACCAAAATCCTTTCCAATTAGGTTAAACTGAGATCCCTTCGCCGATCCCCTTTTACCATAACCAAGGAATGTGTAAAAATTGGTCTCATTATAATGGGTGACCTACCCAAGGGGAAAAATATGAAGTGTGGTCTCATTGTAATGGGTGACCTACCTAGATGGACAAAATATGATGAAGTGGTCTCGTTGTGATGGGCGACCTACCCAAATAGAAAGAATGTGAAGTGCGGTCTCATTGTAATGGGTGACCCACCCAAAAATGGAAAAAATATGAAGTGTGGTCTCATTGTAATGGGTGACCTACCCGGATGGAAAAAATGTGAAGTGCGGTCTCATTGTCATGGGTGACTAACCCCAAATGGAAGATGTGATATGACAAGTGTGAAAAATAGGACTTACCTGGCAAAGTCTTTGAGTGGATGACAGAAGAAGGGCTGGAAAACTTGGTGCTTCCTGATAATTCCCGATCATAGGATTTGAAAACTCAGTGTTTCCTAACTGCAAGAGTTGAAAAACTCGAGGCTTCCCGGTTGCAAGGTTGATCTTTTCATTTCTTTGGGATTTTTCTAATGGCAGGGTTCATCACATCGTCCTTTTATTCCATGATCAAAACCAATTCTTTATTATCATCACCATAATGCTTCCTTTTTTTTCCACCATCTTGCTGGACCTCATTAAGGATTTTCCTATAACAATTAAAAAAATATGTGCAAATTTTTTTTTTTTTTTAGGTTAGATGATATGCATACATCCTTACCTGATTTGAAATAATAGGTCCCCATTTCTTCATGGTGTGTTTCTTTTCTCAAAAGTTGGAGTGTTGGCAGTGAACTTCAATGGCTTCTTCGCTCTTGCTTACTCGAGTCATCTCTTGTGATTTTGACCTCTAGGAAGAAATTGATATCATCATAGTTCTTTTTCCTCTGTCCTTTACCTCAAGGGTTGCCAACTTTGCTCGACATTTTCTTAGAATGGGAATCATGGAGTCTGCCCTATCATGTGTTTCTTTATTCCCCCCTAGCTTGATCATGCCGCCAAGTGTTCAATTCAGGTTTATGGACGAGGCTATGTGAAGGAAGGTTTGACAAGGAGTTGTTTTCATGCAGAATTTTTGGAATTCCAAAGCTATTCCAAACACAGAAATCATTTTGACATCGATTCAAAGCAAGCTCATTCTGAAGAAATTCAAGTGTTTCCTATGGAGAGGTTATCAGAAGTGATGAAAACTCTTTTTTTTTTGTTTTGGCTTTTGGTAAAAAAAATGAAGTGACATCTGGTTTGTCATAAAAGGTTTAAATTTTAATATAAGAGTTTCAAAGAATCGGTCTTGAAAGCATTCATTTTATTTGCATTAATAATGATTTGGTTCACATGAGAAAGCATTGCCTACCGATCCAGATTGCTTGCCTTTGATCAGAAAGGGCTTGATTAGGCACGTAATGTAGGCTTGGGCTCTTGGTTATGAAGAAAATGATATTTGTAGGCTCAAAAGGTGTTTAAGGGATTTGAAGACTAAGGATCACTTGTGCTTGTTTCTTGACCTTTTGTCATTTGACTGTCTTTCAAAGATTGTCTATCGTACCCCCTTGTGTTGGGCTTGGGCCTATTCTCTTTTTTTGTTTTCTTCATATCGTTTTGAGCATCATCATATTGTTGTTGTTTTTTTTTTTTGCTCAAAACTTTTGGATCCTTTGGGTTTTTCTTCATGCCCCCTAGCTTTGTTTGGGCACCTTTGATGATTGAGAATTTTCTTTTATGCC
The DNA here is from genome assembly GCA_964019445.1 of Populus tremula. Taxonomy (NCBI): domain Eukaryota; kingdom Viridiplantae; phylum Streptophyta; class Magnoliopsida; order Malpighiales; family Salicaceae; genus Populus; species Populus tremula. Next base: position 89,810 of record CAXHTJ010001098.1, read on the forward strand.
CCCTAGTATTGCTTAGGCACTTTCGATCATTGAGGTTTTCTCTATGTCATCGCACTTGCCCCTAGTGTGGGGTGTGATCCTAGCCAAGGTTATTTTTCAAGAAATATTTATGAGGCTCAAAAGGGGACTGCAAATGATATATTTTAGCCTCGTGAACAGATTATCAAAGATGGCCTTTCTTCATTTCAAACTCATGCATTTAGGATCGGTAAGCCTTACTTTCATGCGAGTATGTAATGTGATTTCTCATTATTCATTCAAATAAAACTCAACTTTTGAAGTCACTTCATGGGTTCTTGCTGTAATTTTTTTTTTGTTTTTTTGTTTTTTTGTTTTTTGGGTTTTTTCTAGGTGTATGGTTACCTTTCTAAGGAATCACCTGAATTTCCAGAACTCGTTTGTTTTGGACAAACATCAACATGATTTCAGTTTCTGTACTAAACTTTTGAATTCCCAAAAATCCTTGTGAACATGTGCGATTA